>JAJLRB010005334.1:0-26226 GCA_020976825.1 Odocoileus hemionus | reverse complement strand
AAAAACATCTAATAGAGCCATTATCTCCGCAACTATCCTCAAAGTAAACAAGAATCATACATTCTTGAACCGTTAAATAATTTTGGAATATTTATGATTTCAGAGTATGGAAAGGACAGCACGTATCTAGTATCTTGTATTAGCTTTTAAAATATAATTTGTAACACCTTTTCATTATCGTTCCAACAAAGAGGACTTTTGGATGTTTGCGACTGTTGGCAGAGGAGAAGCATTGAACAGCCCAGGACAGCGGCTAGCAAGAAAAATTTTGAGATATTTTGTAATGTTTTAATTGAGCCTTTTGTAAAGTTTAATCATTTAATTTATATGTTTATAATAAGTGTTTTGTCTGTTGACTGAATATTGGAAGGGCTGTAGAATATACCTTTAAATGGCAGAATTACAGCCTTAATAAGAGCGCAAAGGGGATAGAGATCCATTGGAATAGTTTTTTCCTTGTTTGGCTGCTCATTTTACATTTTCTTTGACCCGGACCACATATTTTTATAAGTCAAAACTGCATTTATGAGGAACTTAAGGATTTTATGTTCAACTACTGTTTGAAGGCAAGCCTCTAATCATTTGGCGTGAAACCAGAAGTCCCTGAAATGTAAAGAAGTGGTGAAGTAAAGTAGAAAAAAATAATGGGGCTGGCCAGCCTTTTAAGCCAAGCCTTAGTATTTACAGACCTCAATATGTCCATGAGTCACTCCTCCCGATAGGAGCACGTATACCAGTGTCCCTGTTCTTTGGCCACATTTACTGGGGTTCCTTTAATGGACACGGAACCCTTGTGGTATACGGAGTTAGTTAGCGCATCAGAAAAGTAAAAGAGACAAGGAGGCTGATATCCCCTTGGTTTACACAAAGGACCAAATATTGTCCTTGACACAGGGCTTGCATCACTCACAAGGTACCAGGGCACCTCTTGGGTGGGTCTTACAAGCCCCGGCAGAAAGTTGAGCAAGACGGTTCTCCACTCTCTGTCCAGGAAAGTCAGCAAGAAAAATGATAGAAGAGAGTCACGAGAGACAGAGAAAGAGAGACAAAAAAAAGACCCGGGACCTAAGCTCTAAGGAAAACAAAGGTGCTTTAATGATTTTTCTATGTGTATATACAGGCTGCAGTACAAGAAAACTTCTTTCAGGAATGATAAGAGTTCAGCAAACCAAACATACTGCAACGGTTCCCAAGGGAACAAGGAGTAATGTTAGTCACAAGGTCAGGAGACAATCCATATCTCAAGAAAGGGAAGGGGACTAAGCAGTTTTGTCTTAAAGAGTTGCTCTGCTGAAGTTGGTGTTCCTCTGGACTTTGGACGGTGTTCTCGTGGATTCTCTGTTGTTGTTTCAAGGAAGTCAAGCCACTTCTTGTGTTTGATGGGTAATGTGGGATGGCTCTGGAGCCAATGCAGGGCAATCGGGCCTCATCTTGAGTGGATTATGGGTACACGGATCTCTTTCGTGTTGCGGCGGTGACCTCAGGGCCCCTTTAGACTTGTGACAGTGTTCTTTGGGATTATCTCTTCTTCCATCCAGGAAGTCCAGGCTCCTATCGTGTTTGATGTGGAACAAGGAATTGCTCTGCACCCAATGCAGGGAATCGACCTCATCAGCCGGCGAGGGGGAAGTCTCGCCGTTTTTCTCGAGTTGCGGCAGGGAAGCAGGGCTGTATTCTCGAGTTAGAACTTGGATGGCCCTTCAAAATTCGAGTTTGTTCAGCGAAGTCAGGACTCATGTCTAGTTGCGAGGGACTCCTCGAGATTCTCATCGAGTTGCACTTGGCAGGGCAATCTGGATGCCTCTTTAGGTGAGACTTGAGAACCAGGGTCCCTTTCAGTTCCCACAGTGATTGTCGATTCCTATCAATTTTTAAGAGGGTAGTCAGGCTTGTTGTCCTTTTGGACGCATTGAACTCCAAGTTCCTCTCGAAATTTCACATGGGGATGTGGCTTTAATTCGAGATTTTTTTGGGGGTTTCCCGGGGCCTTTTTGTTTTTGGGGTATTTATTTGGGTTTTTTTTCTCGGACTCTACTTTTTTTTGTTTGCAACCAAGAAATATTTTGGTATTTTTAGCATTTTTTTGATTTTTTGGAAATTTTTTTTCCAAATTATTTAAATTTTGTAAAAAACGGCCCTTTTTTCCCAGAAAATTTTTAACTTTTTTTTTGTTTTTAAAAATTCTCCTTTAGCTTTTCTGAAAGGAAAACCCCCTTTTTCGGGGAACCCAATGCGGCAAATTTTTAAATGCTTTTTTTTAAAATTTTTTTTCTGGGGGGTTTACCTTCCAAAAATTTTTTTCAAAAAAAATTGTCACGCACAAACCCCAAAAAGGGGGGGCACCGTTCCAAGGCCATAAAAACGGAATTTTTTTTTTAAAAATTTTGGTTTGGGGGGGTTGAAATTACGATTTTTCTTAAAAGTTTTAATTTTTAAATTTATTATTTTTATAATTTTTATATGTATTTATATTTAATATTATATATATGTTTGTTTATAAATATATAAAGAGTTACTTATTTTGGACAATGTACAATACACAAACAGGCATAAACAAAAATATTATAAAAATGGTTCATGACTTCAAGAAAAGTCTCCACTAGATTAACATATAATTTATATTGAAGTCACATTCACATTAACTAAATATAATACCAAACTTTAAACACCCTTCAGTCTTGAAAGCTGCAACCAATAGCGCCCTTACTTACACTATCTAAAACAAAAAACTACATTTGAAACTAAGATAATTTTAAACATTTATTGATTAGAGTATGAAAAGAGCACTTATCTAGTCTAGATTAAAATTACATGTAGCTTTTCAGTATGTCCAACAAAGGGGACTTTTGGTTGTTGCGACTGTTTGGGCATGAGAAGAGAAAGCATTTAGAACAGCCAATGGGCAGGGCTAGCAAGAAAATTCTTGAGATATTTCGTCATTGTTTTAATTGAGCTCTTTAGTAAAGTTTTAGTCATTCAATTTTTCATGTTTTTAATAAGTGTTTCTCTCTGCTGGTGTATATTGGGATGGGCTAGAATACACCTTTTAATGGCGGCGATATTACACGCCTTAGATAAGAGCGCCATAGGGGATAGAGATTAATTGGAAATAGTTTTCCTTGATTGGCTGCCCTCATTTAACACTTTTTCTTTGGACCCAAGGACACATATGTTGTTTGTAAGTCTCAAACACTTGTATTTTGTTGAGGTAAACTAAAGGTATATGTTTAAACTGCATTGCTCAGAATGGCAAGCCTCTAACCATTGGCAGGTGAAACCAGAAGGCTCCCTGTAATTGAGAAAGCCTAGTGAGTTAAAGTTAGAAGAGATAAATGTGGGGCTTTGGCAAGCCTTCTAAGCCAAGAGCCTTAGGTACTTTACAGACATCAATATGTCCATGAGTCACTCCTACGAGTAGAGCACGCGTTCTATAGCAGTGTCCCTGTGCTTTGTGCCACTCAAGTTTACTGGGGTTCCTGTTTAATGGACTCAGAAACTTGTAGGTACGGACAGGCGCGTTAGCGGGATCAGAAAGTTAAAAGAGGTTCCCAAGGAGGCCTGATATCACCTAGCGCTTAACACACAAGGGACCAATATTGTCCATTGACACAGGGCTTGTATATCACTCTTACAAATCACCCAAGGTACCAGGCACCCTCTTGGCGCTGGTGTCATTAGCAAGCTCCCAGGGCAGAAAGGTGACCATGACGGTTTTCTCCCGTGCTCCAGAAGGTCAGCCAGAAAAGATGATAGAGTCGCAGAGAGTGAGACATAGAGGAGAGTGCAAAAAAAAGACCCCCGGGGACCTAAAGATGCTCGAATGGAACACAAGGGTGCTTTAATGATGTTTTCTGATGAGTATTTGCTGGACTGCAATACAAACAAAACTTGTTTCAAGAATGATAGAGTTCGGCAAAACCAATACAGATTCCTGCAACGGGTTCCACAAGAGGAACAAGGAGTAATATGTACTAGCGACACAAGGTCACGGAGAACAATTCCATATCTTCAAGGAACTGGGGGAACGGGAAAACTAAGCAGTTTTCTGTAGTCTAGAAGAGTTTGCTATGCTGAACTTGGTGTTCTTTGGGAATTTGAACAGTGTTCTCGTGGTATTCTCTTGTTGGTTGTTTAAAGGATGAGTCATAGCCACCTTCTCCTGTACCCTTTCTGATGGGTAATGTGGGACTGGCTCTGGAGCCAATGCAAAGGGCGAATCGGGCCCTCTATCTAGAGTGGGATTATGGGTACACGGATATCTTTCCTGTTGTGGCGGTGAACCTCAGGAAAGGCCCCTTTAGAATTGTGACAGTAGTTCTTTTGGATTATCTCTTGTTTCCATACAGGAAGTCCAGGCTACTTTCGTGTATTTGATGTGGATACAAGAATTTGCTACTGCACCCAATGCAGTGGAAGTATCTGACTCATCTCAGACGGGCCGAGGGGGAAGTCTCGAGCGCGTGCTATTTTCTTTTTATCGAGTCTGGGCGGCCGAGAGCAGGCTGTGTATTACTCGAGTTTAGACTCTTGAATGGCCCTTCAAAATTCGAGTTAGTCTTGATCAGCAATGTCGTTTGGAAATCATGGTCTAGTGTTGCGAGGGACGCATCGAGATTCTCATCGAGAGGACTTGGCGGCAGCCGATCAATCTGGAGGCCATCTTTTAAGTGAGAATTGAGACCAAGGGTTCCTTTTTAGTTCGCCACAGTCATTGTCGGTCGAATTCTATCAACTTTTAAGTGTGAGGCAGGGCTTGTTTGTCCTTTTGGGGGACGCCCATGATGAACTCAAGTTCCTCTCGCGAAATTTCAAGTGGTGATGTGAGGCTTCCTGTCGAGATGAAGAGCTGGAGAACTAGCACCATTCTATCTCTTAAGCTCTGCACAGGGGAGTTTACCCATCTTTGTTCACCTTGGGAAATGAAAGATTTAGCCTGGCGTTGTTGAAGTCCACTGGAGGAAATCCTGGCCATATTTCAACGCTCACCGGCATCTCGGGGTTCATTTCAAGTGAGAACAGGAATCTGTGGGTCCTTCTCAGTTATCTATAGCTCTAAGAGAGGCCTCCTGTTCAGGAGCTTGTGGAATGTTGCATTCGTCTTGGAAGTTGGTCAAAAAATAGGGATTCATGAGCTCTATCATCTCGATTGATGATTCTTGGATACCGGGGACTACTTGTTCTTGACATTTGGTAATGTAGTAGCTGAAACTTGTTGTTCCTCTGGACTTAAAAATCTTACTTATCAATATGCAACCAAGAAATATCTTGTAGTGGTTAGCATTCTTATAGATCATTGAACATGTATTTATCAACAATCTTACTCTATATTGTTCGCATACGTCCATTTCCAGTCCCAAATTATATACTTAGACGTTGATAAAGAGTCTCATACTAAGAGATCAATACTATCTCTTTCAGACTCTTCTGCCAAGGAAAATCCCTTGAAGAGAGTTAGGACCAATGTTCAGCGCAATTTGTGACTTTAAAAAACCTAATTCATTTGGAAAATGACCCAGCCATCCAGCAAAAATTCCTAGACTACTTGTTTCGTAGCACATGTCTCCAACAAGAGCTCGGTGCACCACTGACAGGACTCTCAAGTGGGACCATTATCAGATTAAAGTCGAATACTATCATGTTAATCAATAATAGAATTTCTTTTTATAGTAGAGATTGCTCTTAAAAAGTTTTCATTCTCACCTATAAATTGTATATATTATATATATTTACTATGTTATATTTATTATAATATCTAAACTATGTATATATATGATATATTTAAGAGGATTTAGCATTTTTGTGGACATATCGTATCGTTACCCCACAAACCATCGCATAACAAAAAGTATTATAAATTGTTAATTGACTGAAGTAAAAGTGTCTTTCAAGGTTTATCAACTGTAATTATATTGACATCCTCCTTAAATTCACAATTAAAATAAACATATATTAGCCGAACTTTGAACACCCTTCGAGCAGTTCGTGAAAATGCTGTGAATAATTAAAAGAGAGCCCATAGGAATCTCCACACTATCTAAGAAAAACAAAAAAAATACTTTTGAAACTTATGATAAATTTTTGATTGACATTTATTTGAGCGTTATGGGCACAGAAAGAAGGGATTGTGGTAGTCCTAGCTCGTTCATAAGTGAAATGTTAAATTATTCATCGTCGCTCGTTCCAAGCAATTGAGACGTTCTAGGTTGTTATGCGGACTCGCTTGCAGAGTGAGAAAGCAGAAGATTTGGAAAATACAGCCCATTTGGCAGGACTACAAGCCAAGGGAGAAAAAATTTTGACGATGTTATGTTTTAGTAATGTTTTAATGTGAGCCTTTGTTGTCAATGTGTGATAATCAGTTTAAATTTTAGGGTGTGGGTTGTTTATAAATAACTGGGGGAGTTTTGTCGAGTTGCTGAGATATTGGATGTGACCTCAAATTAATATAACTGTTAAATGGCTCTGAGAAGAGAAATTAAACGGCTTTAATAAAAGAGCGCATAGGAGAGCCTAGAGGCCCCCCCCCCCCCCCCCTCATCAATTGGACTTGTTTTTCCTCTGTTTGTACTGTCTCATTTAAACATTTTTCTTTGACCACGGAACCATATTGAGAAGTCAAAACTGCAATTTATGAAGGGAGAAAACTAAGGATTTATGTTCAAACTGACTGGTTTGATGGGAAGCCTCTATTCATTGGCTGTTGTGATAAGCCAGAAAAAGTTTTTTTGTAATTTCACTTAAATGTAAAGAAGTGGATGAATTAAGATCAAAGTAGTAAAAAATAATGGTGTGGCCACCCTGACTTTTAAGGCCAAGCCTTTGTAATTACAGACCAGTCAATATGTCCAGGAGCCCAATCCTTCCGATGGGAGAAAGAAACCCAATTTGCCCTGTTCCCCTGGCCCCCATTTACGGGGGGTCCTTTTTAAGGGGCCCGGGAAAACTTTGTTTTTAGGGGTTTTATCAAATAGAAATTTAAAAGGGGCCCAAGGGGGCCCTTGATTTTCCCTTTTGGTTTACAAAAAGGGAAAAAATTATTGTTTTGACCCCCGGGCTTTCATCACTCACCAAGGTACCGGGTTTACCCCCCTTGGGTGGGGGTTTTTACAACCCCCGGCAAAAAAAAGGTGAGCAAGGGGGTTTCCCCCACTCTCGAAAAAGTCAGCAAGAAAATGTTTAAAAGGAGAGCGAGAGACAGAGAGAGAGAGAAAAAAAAAAAGAGGGGGGGGGCCCAAACCCTCTAATGAAAAAAAGGTGCTTTAATGATTTTTTTGAGTATATACAGGCTGAAAGGTACAAGAAAACTTTTTGGGAAATTTATAGGGTTCCAGAAAAACCAAAACTTACTGAAAAGGGTTTTCCCAAAGGGAAAAAGGGTTTTAATTGTTAGTCACAAGGTCAGGAGAAAAACCCCATTTCTCAAAAAAGGAAAAGGGGAAAAAAGCGTTTTGCCCCTTAAAAGAGTTCCCTCTGCTAAAAAGTTGGTTTCCTTGGACTTTGGGGGTTTTGTTTTCCGTTGATTCTTGTTTTTGTTTAAAGGAAAGGGCCCAAGCCCCCTTCTTGTGTTTGTTTGGGTAATGGGGGAGGGCCCTTTGGACCCAATCCCGGGGGGTCATCGGGATCTTCTTGAATGGTTTATGAGTCCCGGGTTCCCCTTTCTTTTTGGCGGGGGGGGTGCCCTCGGGGCCCCCTTTAGAATTGTGACAGTGTTTTTTGGGAATTTAAATCTCTTTTTCCCATCCAGGAAGTCCAGGTTTTCCTATGTGTTTGATGGGGAAAAGAAGGCATTTTTCTGCACCCAATGCAGGGGAATCAGCCCTCATCAGCGGCGGGGGGGGAAAGGGGTCTCCCCGTTTTTCTCGAGTTGCGGGGGGAAAGCAGGGTTGTATTTGGGATTTTAGAACGTGGATGGTTTTTAAAAATTTCGAGTGTGTTCAGAAAAAAGTCAGGCTCATGTCTTTTTTGGGGAAGGGGACCCCTGAGATTCCCATCGGGGCCCTGGGAAGGGCAATTAGATCCCTTTCTTTGGGTTGGGGACTTGGAACCGGATCCCTTACAGTTCCCACTTTGGATTGTCGGTTTCCCTATCAATTTTTAAGAGGGGTCAGGTTGTTGTCCTTTGGACGCATTAAAAACCCCATTTCCCTCCAAAATTTTCCCAAGGGGGATGTGAGGCCCCTGTCGGGGTGAGTCGGGGAAACTAGCGCTTTCCCCAAAGTTCCCCGGGGGAAAATTTCAACCCAAAAAAAAAAAAAAAAAAAACTTCCCCCTTCCCCATCTTGGAAGTTTTAAAAGGGACTAGCTTTGCATTAAAGGCACTGGGGGGAAAACCCGGGGCCATATTTCGAGTCACGGGCCATCTCGGTTTACACCCAATTGGGCCCGGGAAATTCAGGGCCTCTCAGATATCTTACAAAAGGGGAGGCCCCCTTTGTTAGGTGTTTGGGGAAAATTTTTGGTTTCCTCTTGAGTAAAAAATGGGGGAATCAAAGATTTCATCTCGAAATTGATTTGGGGTTTCCCCAGTGCTTTTTTGTTTTGGGTTTTGTACTGAACTTGTTGTTTACTTGGACTTACTTTACTTATCTATAGAAAACCCAAAGGGGAAAATATTTGTTTGTTAGCATTTTATAGATCTTTAAAATTTTAAATTTAAAAAATCAAAATTATATTGAAACATCGCCCTAAAATTTTAAAAATTTTATACAAAATATTCTTAAATTTTTCCCAAAATCTTTTTGCTTTCGCAAGAAAACCACTTGTAAGAGAAAAGCCAATTTTCAGCAAATAATCCCTTTAAAAACCCCTAATTCATTTGGAAATGACCCAGAAATTTCAACAAATTTTTAAAATATTTTCCGAACAACCCCAAAAAAGCGGGGGGTCACTCAGATCACAAGAGACCATCCAGATTACAGAGAAATATATCATTTTATAAAAAATAAAATTTTTTTTTAAATAGAGATTATCTAAAAAGGGTTTAATCTCCCTTTAAAAATTTTTAAATTTTTATATAAAATTTTTTTAAAATTATTGTTTATTTAAAATTATATTTTATTTTATATATATGTATATATAAAGAGTTCCCTTTTTTTGGGAAAATCGTCCCGTACCACAAACCAAGGCAAAACCCAAAATTAAATTATAAAATGGTTCAGGGACAAAAAAAAAGCCCTAAAATAGATTAAAAAAATAATTATTTTTGAATCCCCCATTCCAATTAAAAAAAATATCTTAAAAAAACTTTGAAACCCTTCAGTTCGTGAAATGTGAAACCAAATGGGCCCCATTAATCCAAACTTTCTAAAAACAAAAAAATTAAAAAAAACAAAAAAAGGAAAATTTTTTTAGTTTCTTTGTTAGGTAGGGGAAAAAAAGACTACTAGTCAAAGTTTAAAAAATTAATTTTAGCTTTTCAGTATGTTAAAATCAAAGAGACTTTTGGGGGTTGGGGCTGTTGGCAGAGGAGAAGCATTTGGAACAGCCGGGGCGGGGCTAGCAAAAAATTTTTTGAGTTTATTTTAAAAAATGTTTTAATTGAGACTTTTGTAATTTTTAAATCTTTTTTTTTAAAATAGGGTTTTAATAATTTTGTTTTGGTTGCGGGAGTACTGAAAGGGCTAGAATTTCCCTTTTAAAATGGAGAATTAAACCTTAATAAGAGGCATGGGGGGATAGAGTTAAATTTGGAAATTGTTTTTCCTTGTTTGGCTTGCTCTTTTAAATTTTTTTCTTTGCCGGGGGACCCTTATTTAAAAGGGTAAAAACTGCATTTATGGGAAAATCGGATTATGTTCAATTCTTTTTAAAGGGGAAACCCCCTTAATTTATTGGCGGTGAACCCGAATTTTCCCGGAAATGTAAAAAAATTTGGGGGAAGTAAGTAAAAAAAACCAAGGGGGCGGGCCCCCTTTTTAAAGCCAACCCTTTAGATTTTCAGACCTCTTTTATGCCCCATGAGTAAATTTCCTCCCGATAGAGAACGTTTCCCCAGTGCCCCTTTTTTCTTTGGCCACTTTCTATGAGGCCCTTTTAAAATGGATCGGAACCTTGGGGGGTAGGATTTTGCGATCAGAAAAAAAAAAAGGGAGACAAGGAGGCTGATATTTTTTGGGTTTTTACCCCAAAGGAAACCCAATTTATTGTCCTTGACACGGGCTTGTATCACTCCCCAAAAGGTACCAGGCCCCCCTCTTGGGGTGGGTTTTTACAAGCCCCGTCAGAATGGTGGGGAAAGAGGGTTCTCCCTCTCGAGAAAGTCAGAAAAGAAAATGGAGGGGAAGCGACAGACAGAGAGAGAGGAGAAAAAAAAGCCCCGGAGACCTAAGTTAATGAAAACAAAGGTGTTTTTTAATGATTTTTTATGGGGTATACAGGTTTGCGTCCCAAAGAAACTTTTTTTAAAATGTTTTGGAGTTCTTTAAACCCCAAACATACTAAATGGCCCCCAAGAAAACAAGGAGTAATGCGTCACAAGGTCAGGATACAACCCAATATTTTCAAAAAAAGGGGGAAGGGGACAAAGCAGTTTTGTCTTTAAAGATTTTGCTCTGCTGAAGTTGGTGTTTCTGGATTTTTTGGAGGGTTTGTTCTCGTGGAATTTCTCTGTTTTTTTTTTTCCAAGGAAGTCAAACCATTTTTCTTTTTGTTTGTGGGAAATGTGGGATGGCTTGGACCCAATGCAGGGAAAAATTTTGGGGCCCTCACCCTTGAATGGAATTTAGGGGTACACGGATCTTTTTTCGGGGTTCGGCGGGGGAAATTTCGGGCCCCGCTTAGACTTGGGGACAGTTTCTTTGGGATTTTTCTCTTGTTCCCTCCGGGAAAGCCCAAAGGCCCTATGTGTTTGATGGGGAAAAAGGGAAATTGCTCTGCCCCCCAATCCCAGGGGAATCGGAAACCTCATCACCCGGGCGAGCGGGGAAGTCCCCGCCTTTTTTCCCTTCGGTTTTGCGGGGGAATCAGGGGGGCCATTCTCGATTTTTTAAAAAATTTGGATGGCCCTTAAAAAAATTCGTGTTTGTTCGGTTTAGTAGGAAACATTTTCTGGGGTGCGAGGGAACCTCGTGATTCTATCGACGCTTGGAAAGGGGGCAATCGGGATGGCTTTTTGGGGTGGGATTTGGGGAAACCCCAGTGTCCCTTTCAATTCCCCCCAGTGATTGTCGGTTTCCCCGATAAATTTTTTTAAGAGGGGGTCAGGTTGTTGCCCTTTTTGGACGTTTTTGGAACCCCAAATTTCCTCTCAAAATTTTTAAAGGGTGCTGGTTGCCTCCTGTAATAAATGGGGGGGGGAAAACTAGCGTTTCTCCAAAGTCTCCCGGGGTTTTTCCCCCATCTTTCATCTTGGGAGAGAAAATACTACGTTTTTTCCCAAGTTACTGGGGGGAAACCCGGGCCCCTTTATTTCGAGCCCGGGCCCAATCTCGGTGTTCATTCCACTTGAGGCAGGAAATCAGGGCCCCCCTCAGTTATCTAAAGCTAAGGGGGCCTTTGTTCAGGTGTTTGGGTAAAAAGTTGTTTCCTTTCTTGAGTCAAAAATTTAGGGAATAAAGCTCTCTTCGAGATGTTTTGGGGGTTTCCCCCGGGTTTTTTCTTGATTTGGTGTGTAAAACTTGGTTTTTCCTGGATTTCTACTTTACTTATCTTTTAGCAACCAAGAAATTTTTGTATTTTTGCATTTTTATGATCTTTTGAACAATTTATAAAATTATACTAATTGTACACCCTTTCCATTCAACCCAAATATATAATTATTTTCTTTTAAGGGTCAAAATTCTTTAGCTTTCTGCAAAAAAATCCCCTTGTAAGGTAAGAAATGTTCGCTTAAAATCCCTAAAAAAACCCCTTAAATTCTTTTGGGAAAAATGCCCCCAAGCCATTCAAAAAATTTTCCTACTATTAGTTCAGCACAACCCCAAAAAGCTGGGTCACTAAAGAACACAAGAGCCACTCCAAAAATTAAGAGAATATACCATTTTATCAAAAAATAGAATTTTTTTTTAAATTACAGATTATCTAAAAGTTTTTTTCTCACCTAAAAAATTTATATTTTTATATTTTTTTTTATTTTTATTTATTTTTTATATATAAAATATATTTATTTATTTTATATATTATATATTTAAAGGTTACTTTTTTTTTGGGGACAATCTTTACCGAAAGAAAAACCCAAAGGAATACAAAATTTTTATAAAGGTTAATTAAATAAAAAAAAGTCTCCACTAGATTAAAAAATAATTATTTTAAAAGGCCACATTCACAATTAAATAAATATGAAAAAAAAAAATTTTAAAACCCCCTTCGTTTTTAAAAAATGCTAAAACCAAATAGAGCCCATTAATCCACCTATCTAAAAATAAAAACAAAATTTTGAAACTAAGGGAAATTTTTTAAAAATTTTGATTGGGAGTAGGAAAAGAAGCACTATTAGTCTGTTTTTAAAAATTTTAAATTGTAGTTTTTTTCGAAATTTTCCCAAAAAGAAAATTTTTTTGGTTTGTTGGGGATTTGGTTGGCAGAGGAAAAGCTTTGGAACACCCGGGCAGGGTGGGCAAGGAAAATTTTGAGATTTTTTGTAATGGTTTTTTTTTGAGCCTTTTGTAAAGTTTACTCATTTAATTTATATGTTTTTTAAAAGTGTTTTGTTGTTGCTAAATTTTGGGAAAAGGGTTTCTAGAATATCCCTTTTAAAATTTGGCAGAAATTACAGCCTTAATAACGGCGAATAGGGGATAGAGAACAATTGGAATAGTTTTTCTTTTTTGGGCCCTGCTTTTTAAAAACATTTTCTTTGACCCGGACCCCTTATTTATAAGAAAAAACCCTACATTTATAAAGGCAATTAAGGATTATTTTTAAATTTCTTTTTAAAAGGGGGGGGGGAAAGCCTCAAATTCTTTGGGGGTAGAAACCGGGAAGTCCTAAAAAGTAAAAAAGTTGGTTTAAAAGTAAAGTAGAAAAATAATGGGGGGGCCCACCCTTTTTAAAACCCCAAGCCTTGTTTTTACAACCTAAAATTGTCCATGGGTCACTCCCCGATGGGAGTACGTTTACCAGTGCCCCTTTTTCTTTGGCCCCATTTACTGGGGTCCTTTAATGGACGGAAAACCTTGTAGAAACGGAAAGTTAGCGATCAGAAAGTAAAAGAGACAAGGCGGCTTTTTTCCTTGGTTTACACAAAGGAAAAAAAAAATTGTCCTTGCACGGGTTTGGGGCATCACTCACCGGGGGCCCATGCCCCCCTCTTGGGTTCTTACAAGCCCGGGCAGAAAGGTAAAGCAAGCGGTTCTCCCACTCTCCAGAAAGTCAGCAAAAAAATGATAGAGAGAGCAAAAAAGACAAAGAGGGGGAGAGAAAAAAAAAGGACCCGGGGACCTAAGCTCTAATGAAACAAAGGTGCATAATGATTTTTCTAGGGAGTATATACAGGCGGAGGTACAAAAAAATTTTTTCGGAAATGATAGAGTTCAGAAAACCCAAACTACTGCAAGGGTTTCCCCAAGGGGAACAAGCAATAATTTTTAGTAACACTGTCAGGGGACAAACCATATCTCAAAAAAGGGGGAAAGGGGGGTTTTAAGCAGTTTGTTTTTAACGAGTTGCTCTTGAAGTTGGCTTTTCCTCTGGATTTGGGGACTGTGTTTCGTGGATTTTCTGTTTTTTAAAAAAGGAAAGGTCAAGCCACTTTTTGTTTTGGGATGGGTAATGGGGGAAAGGCTTGGAGCCAACGCGGGAAAATCGGGCCTCATTTGAGTGGATTATGGGTACACGGATCTCTTTGGGGGTTTGCCCCGGGGTGACTCGGGCCCTTTAAAACTTGTGAGGGGGGGTTCTTTGGGGTTATTTTTTGTTCCATCCAGGGGCCCCAGGTTTCCTATCTTTGTTTGATGGGGGAAAAAGGGAAAATTGCTCGCCCCAAATTGCAGGGAATCAAAATCATCAGGCGGCGGGGGGAAAAGTTTCGCCATTTTCTCGAGTTGAGGCGGGGGGGGGGGCATGGGTTGTTTTCCCCGGTTTTTAAAACTTGGAGGGCCCTTCAAAATTGGTTTTTGGTCTAGAAAGCCCCAAACTCGTCTTTTTGCGGGGGAAAACCCCTTTAGAGTTTCTCATCGAGGTTTTGGCGGGGGAAAATTGGTTTCCCTCTTTAGGTGAGATTTTCAGACCAATGTCCCTTTCAGTTCCCCCCCATTTGTTGTCGGTTTTTTTCCGATAAAATTTTTTAAGGGGAGTCAGGTTTTGTTGCCCTTTTGGGAAGCATTGAACAAAAAAGTTCCTTTCGAAATTTAAAGGGGGATGTGAGGCCCCCTGTCGGGGTGAGTCGGGGAACTAGCCCCTTTCTCTAAAGCCCCCAAAAGGGGATTCACCCCATCTCTTCATTTTGGGAAAATTGAAAAGGATAGCGTGCATTAAATTTTAAAGGGGAGGGAAACCGGCCATATTTCGAGTCACAGGTTCTGGGTTGTTAAATTCCCACTTGGGGCAGGAAATTCGGGCCCCCCCGTTTCGATACCTAAAGTAAAAAGGGGGCCCTCCTGTTCAGGTGCTTTGGAAATTTTGCATTTCTTTGAGTAAAAAATAGGGAATCAGTTTCATTTGATATTTTTGGGGTACCCGGACCCTTTTCTTAAATTTGGTTTTGTGCTGAACTTGGTTTTCCCTCTGGTCTCTATTTTACTTTTTCTTTTAAGAAAACCAGGAAATATTGTTTGTTAGTTTTTAAATAGACTTTTGAACTATTTATCAAATCTTTTTTATATTTTTAATCATCCTTGCCATCCAAATTTTATTTATTTTTTTAAGAGCTCAAAATCTCTTTAGTCTTCGCAAGAAAATCCCTTGTAAGAGTAAGACAATGAAAAAGAAATTTAATGCTTTAAAATCCAAATTTCTTTGGAAATGCCCCAAGCCTTTTCAACAAATTTCAAACAACTTAGTTCGGAACAATTTCCAAAAAGGGCTGGGTAAACTAAGATCCCCAAGAGTTTCTTTTCCCAGTTTTACAGGAATATATCTTTTTACAAAAATAGAATTCTTTTTAATAGAGATTATCTAAAATTTTGGCATCTCAAAATATAACTTTTTTTTTTTTTGGGGGGATTTATTTTTTACAAAATTATAAAATATATATGTATTTATATATATAAAGAGTTCCCCTTTATTTTGGACAATGTACAATACCCAAACCAAGGCAAAAACAAAATTATTAAAAAAATTTTTCATGATCAAGAAAAAGCTCCACTGATTAAAAATTTAATTATTTGAAAGTTCAATTCAAAAATTTAAAATTAAATATTATCCCAAATTTAAACCCCCTTTCCCCGTTTTTGAAATGCGGGAAAACCCAAATGAGCCCATTAAATCTCCCACTTTTAAAAAAAAAAAACTTTACATTGAAACTAAGATAATTTTGGGACAAAATTGATTAGGGGTATAAAAAGAAGCACTATTTTTGTCTAGTTTAAAAAATTTAAGGGTAGCTTTTAAGTATGTTAAAAACAAAAAAGACTTTTGGTTTTTTCCCAAATGTTGGCAGAGGAGAAGCTTTTGGGAACAGCCGGGAAGGGCTAGAAAGGGAAAATTTTGAGTTATTTTGTTAATTTTTTAATTAGCCTTTTGTAATTTTAAAATCTTTTTAATTTATATGTTTATATAAGTTTTTTTGTCTTTTTTGCTAATATTGGAAAAGGGTTTGAAAAAAAACCTTTTAAATGGAAATTTAAAAACCAAAATAAGGGCCATGGGGGGATAGAAAAACTTTGGGGAATATTTTTTTTCCTTTTTTGGCTGCTAAATTTTAACATTTTTTTTGGCCCCGGGCCCCTTAAAATTTTTTTAAGTCAAAATACTTTTTTATGGGAAATTTAAAGGTTTATGTTCAATACTTTTTAAAAGGGCCCAAACCCTTTCTAATCTTTGGCGTGAGGGAAAACCAAAAAGTCCCTAAAATGTAAAGAATTTGGTGAAGTAAAGTAAAAAAATAATGGGGTGGCCCCCTTTTTTAAGCCAACCCTTTTAGTTTTTTACAGACCTCAATATGCCCATGGGTCACCCCTTTCCCGATAGAGTCGTTTTTCCCCAAGTGCCCCTGTTCTTTGGCCACATTTACTGGGGCCCTTTTAATGGACGGGGAACCTTTTTGAAAGGGTTAGCGATCAAAAAGTTAAAGGGGCCCAAGGCGGCGGGTTACCCCTTTGGTTTTACAAAAAGGGGAAAAATATTGTCCTTGAACGGGCTTGTTTTTCATCCCCAAGGGAAATGCCCCTTTTGGGGTTTGGGTTCTTACAACCCCTGGCAAAAAGGTGAGCAAGAGGGTTCCCTCCACTCTCCCAAAAAGGGCAGAAAGGGAAAATGATAAAAGGAGGGGAAAGACAAAAGGGGAGAGAGAAAAAAAAAGGACCCGGGGACCTAAGCTCTAATGAAAAAAGGTGCTATAATGTTTTTTTTCTATGAGTTATACAGGCGGGCAGTAAAAGGAAACTTTTTCAGGAATGATAGAGTTCGAAAAAAATTTGCAAACCCAAAACTCTTTTCCCTTTCCCAAGGGGAAAAAACAATAATGTTAGTCCCCACTTTTCAGGAGACAATCCATATCCCCAAGAAAGGGGAAAGGGGGACTAAGCAGTTTTGTTTAATGAGTTGTCTGCTGAAGTTGGGTTCCTCGGGAAATTTGGAGGGTTTTGTTCTGTGGATTTTCGTTGTTTAAAGGGAAAGGAAAAACTTCTTGTGTTGGGGGGAAAATGGGGGGAAGGCTTGGACCCCAACGGGGGCAATCGGGCTCATTTTGAGTGGATTTGGGTACACGGATCTTTTTTCCCGTTTTGGGGGGGGCGGTGGGACCCTCAGGGCCCCTTTGGATTTGTGAGAGTGTTTTTTGGGGAAATTATCTCTTTTTCCACCCAGGAAGTCCAGGCCCCTATCGGGGTTTGATGGGAAAAAGGGAAATTTGCTCTGCCCCCAAATGCGGGGGAAATCAAACCTCTTTCGGGCGGCGGGGGGGGAAGCCCTCCCCTTTTTTCCCTGGTTGAGGGGGGGTAGCAGGGTTGTTTTCCTAGAGGTTAATCTGGGAGGCCCCTTAAAAATTCAAAGGTTTTGCTAGCAAATTTCAAAACTATGTTTTTTTGCGAGGGACTCCTAAAAGAATTCTCTTCGGGCCTTGGAGGGCAAGGTGGATCCCTCTTTAGGTGAGACTTCGAAAAAGGGTGCCCCCTTTCATTTCCCCACAGGGGATTGTCGGATTCGATCAAATTTTTAAGGGGAGTCGGTTGTTGCCCCTTTTGGGACGCTTTGAACCCCAAGTTCCTTTCGAAATTTCAAGGGGATGTGGGGCCCTTCCTTTTCGGATGAGTGGGAAAAACTAGCGCTTTCTCTAAAATTTCCCCAAAACAGGGGTTCCCCCAATTCTTCATTTTGGGAGAGGGAAAGACTAGGGGCCTTCAAGTTACTGGAGGGAAATTGGCCATAATTTCGAGTCACAGAATCTCGGTGTTCATTTCCACTTGAGGCGGGAAAAAAATTCGGGGGCCCCGCTCGTTTATCTTTACCCTAAGGGGGCCCCCTGTTAGGGGGCTTGTGGAAAAGTTGCATTTCTTTGAGTCAAAAATGGGAATCGCCCCTCATCCCCGATATTATTTGGGGTCCCCGGAAAGCTTTTTTTGTTTTGGGGTTTTGTGAATTGGGTTTGTTCCTTGGCCCTTTTTTTTACTTATCTATAGCAACCAAGAATATTTTGTATGTTAGCATTTTTAGATCATTGAACATATTTACCCAAATCATTTTATATTGTACATACATCCTTTCCCAGCCCAAAATTATAAAATTATATTTTTTTAAGGCTCAAAATCTCTTTAGCTTTCTGCAAAAAAATTTCCCTTGTAAGAGAAAGGGACAATGTTCAGCTTTTAAAATGTTTTAAAATTTAAATTTCTTTTTGGAAAATGACCCACCCTTTCCCAAACAAATTTTACTCTTAGTTCGGCCCAACCCAAATGGGGGGCCCCTCAAAACCCACAAGAAAATTTTCCAGATTAAAAGAGAAAATTATCTTTTTAATCAAAAATAGAATTTTTTTTTAATTTAAAAGTTTATCTAAAATTTTTGCTTCTCAAATATAACTTTTATTTTTTTATGTTTTTTATTTTTACATATTATATATATATATGTATATATATATATAAAGAGTTTCCCCTTTTTTTGGGAAACAATGGTACAACCCCCAAAAACCAAGGCATAACAAAAATTAAATTTAAAAATTTGTTCTTGGCCCTAAAAGGAAAAACCCAAATAGATTAAAAAAATAATTTTTATTGAAGTCCCCTTTTCCCACAATTAAATAAATATTATACCAAACTTTAAACCCCCTTCGTTCTTGAAATGTTTAAAACCAAATAGAGCCCTTTAAACTTACACTTTAAAAAACAAAAACATACATTAAAAACCTTAGTTTAATTTTTAAAAATTTATTGTTAGAGTATAAAAAGAAGCACAAATCTAGTTAGTTTAAAATTAATGTAGCTTTTCAGTATGTTCCAAAAAAGGAATTTTTGGTGTTGCAAAGGGTTGGCGGGAGGAGAAGATTTGGAACACCCCAGGGAAGGGCTAGCAAGAAATTCTAAAGGATATTTGAAATTTTTTTAATTGTGCCTTTAGAAAGGGTTTTAATCTTTCCCAATTTTTTTTTTAAAAATAAGTGTTTTCTCTGCTGCTGAATTTTGGGAAAGGGTTTAGAAATCCCTTTTTAAAATTGGAAAGAAATTCCCCCCTTTAAATTAAAACCCGGCCTTGGGGGTTAGAGAATTAAATTGAAATATTTTTTTCCTTGTTTGGCCCCCCTTTTTTAACCCTTTTTCCTTTGCCCCCGGGACCCATATTTTAAATTTTTAAAATGCATTTAAGAGGAAATTAAAGATTTTTGTTCAAAAAATGCTTGAAAGGCAAGCCTCAAAACTTGGCGTGAAACAAAGAAGCCCCTGAAAATGTGAAGAAGTGGTAAAATTTAAAAGTCGAAAAAAAAATTTGGGGCTTTCCGGGCCTTTTTAAACCCAACCCTTTTGAAATTTAAAGCCCTCAATATGCCATGAGTCATCCCCCCGATAGAGCAGTTATAGCAGTGCCCCTGTTTTTTGGGCCCAAAATTTTATTTGGGGTTTTTTTTAAAAGGGCCCGGAAAACCTTGTGGAAAGGAGTTACGATCGGGAAAGTAAAAGAGAAAGGAGGTGATATACCTTGGTTTAAATTTGGGGCCCAAATTATTGTCCTTGGGACACAGGGTTTTTACCCACTCCCCAGGTCCAGGCCCCCTCTTGGGGTGTTTTTCAAGCCCCGGCAAAAAAGGTTTTAGAAAGACGGTTTCCCGTCTCCAAAAAAGTCGGGATAAAAAATGATAAGAAGAGCGAGGACAGAGAGGAGGGGAGGAAAAAAAAAGGACCTGGGGCCCAAAGCTCAAATTGAAAAAAAAGGGTGCTTTAATGATTTTCCTTGGGATTTTCAGGCTGCAATAAAAAAAAAAATTCTTTCGGGAAATGACAGAGTTGGCCCAAAACCAAACATACTGCAACGGTTCCAAGGGAACAAGGAGAAATTTTAAAGTCACAAGGTCAGGGAAAAATCCATTTCTCAAAAAATGGGGAAGGGGCCCAAAGCATTTTTGGGTCTTTAAAGAGTTGCTTTTGTTAAAAGGTTGGTGTTTTTTCTGGACTTTGAAGGGTTTTGTTCTCTTTGGGAAAACTCTGTTTTTGTTTAAAAGGAAAATGTAAAACCCAAATTCTTGTTTTTTTGATGGGGTTTTAATTAATGGGATGGCTTGGAGCCAATGCGGGCAATGGGGCCCTCATTTTGAGGTGCTTTATGGGTAAAAGGATTTCTTTCGGGGTTTGTGGCGGTGACCTCGGGGCCCCCTTTTAGACTTGTGACAGTGTTTTTTGGGTTTATCTCTTGTTCCACCCGGGAAAAGCCCGGGCTACTTTTCGTTTTTTAATTTTGGAAAAAAAAAATTGCTCTGCCCCAAAATTGCAGTGGAATGGACCTCATAAAGCCCGGCGGGGGGGGAAGACTCCCCTTTTTTCTCGAAGTTGGGCGGGAAGCAGGGCTGGTTCCGAGTTAGAACTTGAAGGGCCCACTTAAAAATTTCGGATTTTTGATCAGCGATGTCGGGAAATCATGTTTGTGGGGGGGCACGCCTCGAGATTCTCATCGAGGTTTGGCCGGGGGCAACCCGGGGAATCCCCCTTTTTAAAGTGAGACTTGGGGGACCAAGGGTCCTTTTAGTTCCCCCCAGTCTTTTTCGAATTCCTATAAATTTTTTTAAGGGGATTTCAGGTTTGTTGCCCTTTTTGGACGCATTGAACTCCAAGTTCCTTTTCAAAATTTGGGGGGCCCTTTTTGGGCTTCCTGTCGAGGTGATTTGGGAATTTAGCGCTTTTTTTAAAAGTTCCCAGGGGATTCACCATCTTTTAACCCTTGGGAAATAAAAGATTGGGCCCCCCTTGGAAGTCACTGGGGGGAAAAACCCGGGCCATTTTTCAAGTAAGGGCCAATTTCTCGGTGTTTCATTTAAAGTAAAAAGGCGGGAAAAATGGGGGTTTCCTTCTCAGATATTATAGTTTAAGAAAGGCCCTTCTTTCAGGTGCTTGGGGAAATTTTCCCTTTCCCCCTTGAGTAAAAAAATGGGGGAATGAGCTCTCTCTCGAGGGATTTTGGGTCCCGGGGGCCCTTTTCTTGATTTTCGTGTGGCAAAAATTTGGGTTTGTTTCCTCGGGACTTATTTTACTATCTTAGACTAAGAATATCTTGTATGTGTAGCATTCTTATAGATCCAATTGAACATTATTTATCTAAAATTCATATTTGTATTGTACATACGTCCATTCCAGTCACAAAATATATTAATTACATTCATTAAGAGCTCAAAATCTCTTTAACTCTTCTGCATAAGAAAATCCCCATTGTAAGAGTAATGGCGCAATGTTCAGCTATTAATGCTTCGTAAAATTCTAATTCATTTGGAAAATGACTCAGACCATTCAAACACAATTTATCACTACTTAGTTCTGTCACAAGTCGCCAAAAAGCTGGGTCACTCAGATTACAAGATAAACCATAATCCAGATTAGAGAAAATATATCTTTTTTATCTCAAAATGTGAATTCATTTTTATTCAGAGATTATTTAAACGTTATCTAATCTACCACCTATGTTAATCGTATTATGTTATTCTTATACTAATTTTTATATATATATATAGATATTTATAATATATATATCTTCGAAGGATCGTTACCTTTTTCTGGACGTAATCGTATCCATCCACTCTCGCTCACCGTACCAACCATATAAAAGGCATAACTCATAATGAATTATTATAATAGGTTCATGACTCAAGAAAAATGTATCCATATAGATTAAGAAAATATATTTTATTCTGGAAATCACATCACAATTAAATATAAATATTATTACCACTTGGAATGCACCGCTTCAGTTCGGTGAAATGCTTGAAACCAAATAGAGCCCATTAACTCCCACACTATCTAAAACAAAAACATACATTGAATAACTGTAAGGATAAATTTTCTCTATGAGGGATATCATTGATTAGAGTATGGGATAAGTAAGCACTATATCTATTCTTGCTTGAAAAATTAATGGTAACTTTGCATTATTGTTCCAACGAAGAGACTTTTGGTGTTCGCGATGTTGTCAGAGGAGATGCATGTTGGAACAAACCAGGGCCAGGGCTAGTAGAAGAAAATTTTGAGATTATTTTTGTTATGTTTGAATCGAGCCTTTTTTGTTGACGTTTAATCATTTAATTTTTGTGGTTTATAAGGGTTTTCGTACTGTTGCTGAATTATGTTGGAAGGGCTGAGAATTATTTTTTAACTTTTAAATGTCAGAATTTTCCAGCCTTAATTAAGAGCGATAGGGGGAATACTGAGAGTCAATTGGAATAGATTTTTCTCCTTGTTTGGGATGCTCATTTTTAACATTTGTTCTTTGATCCCTGACCCTATTAATAAGTCAAAACTTAATTATTGAGGAAATTAAGGAATTATGGTTAATATTACATGTTTGAAGGCAAAGCCTCGTAAGTCACTGCCCGTGACATCAGAGTCACTGAAATGTAAGAAGTAGGTGGTGAAGTAATGTAGGGAAATACTAATAGGGCTGGCCAGCCACTTTTAAGCCAAGCCTTCTTAGTATTTACAGGAGCCTCAATATCGCTGACCATGAGTGCACTCCTTCACGACATTGTGGCACGTATACCTGTGTTCCCTGTTCTTTGCCCACATTTTAGTGGGGTCCTTTAATGGACCGCGAAGCATTGTGTACGGGACGTTAGCGATCGACAGGAAACTAAAAGGAGACATGGAGGCTGTTATCCCTTGGTTTAAACATACGTGACAATTGATTGTCATTGCATCTGACAGTGGATTGACATCACTCACCAAGGTACAGGCAACCTCTTGGGTGGGTCTTACAGCTCTTGACAGAATGGAGAGCATACGACAGGTTTCTACACTCTGCCAGTTAAGAAGTCAGCAAGGAAAACGGATAGATCGCGAGCGATGTAGGACAGAGCAGAGAGAGAGTCAATTAGAAATACCCGGGGAACACCGTATAGCTCTAAGATGGAAAACAAAGGTGCTTTAATGATTGTTCTCTATGAGTATATATACAGTCTTGCCAGTACAAGAAAACTTCTTTCAGGGAAGTAATTGATAGAGTTCAGCAAACCAAACATCACTGCAACAGCTTACCAAGGGGAATAATCGGAAGTAATGTTAGTCACAATGGTCAGGAGAAAATCCATATCTCAAGAAAGGGAAAGGGGACTATAAGCTAGTTGTTGTCTTAAAGAGTGGCTCTTGCTGTAGTTGGTGTTCCTCTGGACCTTTTGGACGGGGGGGTGTGTGTTCTCATGGATTCTCTGTTGTTGTCTCAAGGTAGAAGTCAAGCCACTTCTTGTTTTTCATGTTGTGTAATGTGGGATGGCTTTGGAGCCAATGACAGTGTGCAATCGGGGGACAACATCTTGAGTGGTGTTATTGGGTACCCACGGATCTCTCTTCGTATTGACAGCGGATTGACCTGTCAGGGCGCCTTAAGACTTGTTGGAAAGTGTTGCTTTGGGATTATATCATTGTTCCATCCAGGAAGTCCAAGGCGTCCTATGGTGTTTGATGTGGAACCAAGGAATTGCTCTGGCACGCAAATGCCTCAGGGGAATCGGACTGTCATCAGCCGGCAAGCGGAAAGTCTCGCCCTGTTTTCTAGAGTTTGCGGCGGAATGGGCGCGGGAAGCAGGGCTTGTATTTTCGTGTTAGATCACTTGGAAATGGCCACTGTTTAATAATTCGAGTTTGTTTAGACGCTAAGTCAGGATCGTGACTGTCTCGTTACGCAGGGACGCTTCGAGGTTCTCATCGAGGCTTGGCAAGGGGGCAATGTGGTTTTGACTCTTTAGGTGAGAATTGCTGATACAAGGAGTCCCTTTTCATGGTTTCACCACAGTGATTGTACGGGATTTCATATGTCAAATTTTTAAGGTGGAGTCAGGCATTGTGGTCCTTTGGGAGACACCATTGGAACTACGCAAGTTCTCTGTCGAAATTTTGAGGGGGATGTGACGGCCTCCTTGTCGAGATGTGTCGAGGAAGTAGCGCTTTCTCTCAAGTCCTCCACAGGGATGGATTCACATCTCTTCATCTTGGGGAGATGATATAGACTAGCGGTGCATTTACTAAGTCACTGGAGGGAAAGTTCGGCCCTTATTTCGAAGAGATGGCATCTCGGTGTTCTAATTCCACTTGAGGTCAGGAAACTCAGGGGTTCCCTCTCAGATATCTAGTAGCTAAGTGAGGCTTCCTGATTCGACACGGTGCATGTATGTGTGGGAAAGTTGCATTCCACTCTAGAGTCAAAAACATAAGGGAATCAATCTCGCATCTGTCGGGAGATGGATTTGGGGGTACCCGGGGCTTTTCTTGATGCTGGTGTGTCTGTGAACCTTGGTGTTCTCTATGGATATCTCTACTTTGACTTATCTATAGCAACCATGAAACTAATCTTGTATTATCTAGCATTTTATAGATCAGTTGAACATATTTACCTACAATTCATATTATATTGTAGCATATACGTCCATTCCAGTCCAAAATATATAGTCTTATATTCATTAAGAGCTTGTAAAATCTCTTTAGCTCTTCTGTATGCAAGAATAATCCCATTGAGTAGAAGTAAGCCAAATGTTCAGCAATTAATGCGTTTAAATCCTTAATTCATTTGGAAAGGACCCAGCACATTTCAAAAAATTACTAGTACTTAGTTCGATCACAACTCCAAATAAAGCTGGGTCTACTCAGATCACAAGAGACCAACTCCAGATTACAGAGAATGAATATATCATTTTATCAAAAATAGAATTCTTTTTAATAGAGATCTATCTAAAAAGTTTTCTTTCTCACCTATAAATTTATATTTTGATATATATTTATATTTATATATTATATATATATATGTATATCCTTTATATTTATATATATACTATACATATATATATAAAGAGTTCCTTTTTTTTGGACAATCGTACGACGTACCACAAACCAAGGCATAACAAAAGTTATTATAATAGGTTCATGACTCAAGAAAAAGTCTCCACTAGATTAACCAAATAATTATATTGAAATCACATTCACAATTAAATAAATATTATACCAAACTTTGAACACCCTTCAGTTAGTGAAATGCTGAAACCAAAATAGAGCCCATTAAATTCCACACTATCTAAAAAAAAAAAACATACATTGAAACTAAGATAAATTTTAGATACATTGATTATTGAGTATGGGAAGAAGTTGGCAGAGGAGAAGCATTTGGAACAGCCAGGGCAGGGCTAGCAAGAAAAATTTTGAGGATATATTGTGTAATGTTTTAATTGAGCCTTTTGTAATGTTTAATCATTTAATTTATATGTTTATAATAAGTGTTTTGTCTGTTGCTGAATATTGGAAGGGCTAGAATATACCTTTAAATGGCAGAATTACAGCCTTAATAAAAGCGCATAGGGGCTAGAGATCAAATTGGAATAGTTTTTCCTTGTTTGGCTGCTCATTTAACATTTTCTTTGACCCGGACCCATATTTATAAGTCAAAACTGCATTTATGAGGAAATTAAGGATTATGTTCAACTACTTTTGAAGGCAAGCCTCTATTCATTGGCGTGAAACCAGAAGTCCCTGAAATGTAAGAAGTGGTGAAGTAAAGTAGAAAAATAATGGGCTGGCCAGCCTTTTAAGCCAAGCCTTAGTATTTACAGACTCAATATTCCATGAGTCACTCCTCCCGATATAGCACGTATACCAGTGTCCCTGTTCTTTGGCCACATTTACTGGGGTCCTTTAATGGACCGGAAACCTTGTGGTACGGAGTTAGCGATCAGAAAGTAAAAGAGACAAGGAGGCTGATATCCCTTGGTTTACACAAAGGACCAATATTGTCCTTGACACAGGGCTTGCATCACTCACCAAGGGTACCAGGCACCCTCTTGGGTGGGTCTTACAAGCCCGGCAGAAAGGTGAGCAAGGACGGTTCTCCACTCTCCAGAAAGTCAGCAAGAAAATGATAGAGAGAGCGAGAGACCAGAGAGAGAGAGGACAAAAAAAGACCCGGGGACCTAAGCTCTAATGAAACAAAGGTGCTTTAATGATTTTTTTCTATGAGTATATACAGGCTGCAGTACAAGAAACTTCTTTCAGGAATGATAGAGTTCAGCAAACCAAACATACTGCAATGGTTCCCAAGGGAACAAGGAGTAATGTTAGTCACAAGGTCAGGAGACAATCCATATCTCAAGAAAGGGGAAGGGGACTAAGCAGTTTTGTCTTAAAAGAGTTGCTCTGCTGAAGTTGGTGTTCCTCTGGACTTTGGACGGTGTTCTCGTGGGATTCTCTGTTGTTGTTTCAAGGAAGTCAAGCCACTTCTTGTGTTTGATGGGTAATGTGGGGATGGCTCTGGAGCCAATGCAGGGCAATCGGGCCTCATCTTGAGTGGATTATGGGTACACGGATCTTTTTCGTGTTGCTGCGGTGACCTCAGGGCCCCTTTAGACTTGTGACAGTGTTCTTTGGGATTATCTCTTGTTCCATCCAGGAAGTCCAGGCTCCTATCGTGTTTGATGTGGAACAAGGAATTGCTCTGCACCCAATGCAGGGGAATCGGACCTCATCA
>JAJLRB010005333.1:0-59686 GCA_020976825.1 Odocoileus hemionus | reverse complement strand
AATTCTCCCCTTGAGGTGTTGGTGTTAAGTGGGGACACGTCTTGAGTCGAAGCCAGGGAATCACCTCTCAGCTTGAGACGATTTGGTGTACACGGAGCATTCCTCGACTTGCTGTGCTGAACTTGGTGTTCCTCCATACTTGGGACAGTGTTGTCGGGGAATCTCTGGAGTTGCCTAAAGGAAGTCCAGCCACCGGTCGTGTTTGATGGGAAACGGGGGATGGCTCTGGAATCAATCAGGGGAATCGGGCCTCATATCGAGTTGATTTGGGGTACCTGGATCTCCTTCGTGTTGCCGTTGTGACCTCAGGCTCCCTCTAGACTTGTGACAGTGTTCTTGGGGACTGTCTCGAGATCCATCAAGCATGTCGAGGGTCCTTACATGTTTGATGGGGATCATAGAAGTGCTCTGCATGCAATGTAGTGGAATCAGGCCTCATCTGGCTTCGAGGGGGATGTCTCATGGTTTTTCTCGAGTTGGGGCGGGGACATAGGTTATATTCTCGAGTTATGGCGGGATGGCCCTTCAAAACTCGTGTTTGTTCACCGACGACAGGACTCCTGTCTAGTTAGAATGGACAACTCAGGAATCTCTTTGAGGCTGGGCAGGGCAAAAGGGATGGTTCTGAGAGGGTAACAGGCAGGAAGGCCAGGGGTCTCCAAATGGAAAAAAGAAGCTGCAGGTGCCAGACATTTTTATCTCTCTTAAGGGGCAGGAAGAAACAAACCAGCGATATGTTTTTCCTTCTCTATACAAGTTTAAAAGAGGTTTCTCTTAAAGTGCTGTGTTGCCATGACACCTGGTCTCACCTGAAGCTAACTACTCTCAAACCTTGAGTTGACCAATATGTTTCTTTTTCGTATGGAAATGTTGTCTTAAGCTATGTTAATGAACCTCAGACTCTATCATCTAGTTGGTTCCGCCAAATGGCCTAAATTTACTTACTCAGTTATTGTTCCCCTAATCTATGTAAATGAAATTATTTGTTGGTATTCTACCCTTCTACAAGATTCAAGTCAATAGTTTTATGGCCAGGGATGAATTATCTGGTATCATTCTAAATTTTATGACATCCTTTTCATTAACAGACTGTGAGTGACTATATAACAGACAGCTAAAGACTAGGAGGGGGTATATTCTTTTGCCCCCTTCTGATGCCTATGTCAGAAGCTTTCTCTATCTCCTTTATACTTTAATAAAACTTTATTACACAAAAGCTCTGAGCGATCCAGCCTCGTCTCTGGCCCCAGATTGAATTCGTCTCCTCCGGAGGCCAAGAATCCCATGTCTAATCATTCAGCAACAACCTTTCATCTTGGGGGCTCGTCCGGGATCCTTCAAGACAAGGTAAGGATGCTTGGAGCTCTAGTTCTTTGTTCTCCTAGCAAACATGTTTTCTGCTGTACTTTACTAACTCCTCAGTGTGCTTGTGTGAATGAATGAAACGCCCTTGCGAAGCAAATGAGGAGCCCTCCTCTGCGGTTCTGCGGCGACCTCATAAGGCTTTTGGCAAAAACCTGTCGGGGGTTTATACCGACCTGCCAATGCCAAGAGGCAACCAATGTCTTCTTCAGGAACCGACCAGAAACGGGCAAAGCGTGTGGACCGAAGTCTCCTTTCTCGGTCAACTTTACGGTCTCTTTGACCATTTCATAACTCCTTGGGAATTAAAAGTACTAACCTAATCTATCGGATCATAGGCTTTCAAGGGACTTGTAATCTATGTTGCTACTGTACTGTGGCCTAGGTCTCAAACTTGGATTGGTAGTCAGGAAGCGCCTAGCCTCGCTAGGCATGGAAAGTTCGGAAGCTAGATGGAGCTCTAACTCATCTCTGAGGTTAAAGATGACTCAGATTGGAGCTGCAGTGGCTTTTTTTTCCTTTGGTAACACTGGCTCTTAGTGGACCAGAGGAGGCTCTTATACCGGTGTGGTAACACTTGGAAGGAACCTCTCAGTTTCATGTATGTATCGGTCTTGCTGTGGTCAGGAATATACTTAGGGTCGTGCACAGGCACTCAGGTGACAAATGTGTCCCCCAGGGGTATTAGCCTGGAAAACATTCTGGAAGGTTACTCTGATTGCACCCCGGGTGGCATCAGAGGCAAGCGAGGTGAAGGGCTGGACGTCAGTCAGGGATGCCGTCAGGTCTACCCCTGGTGCATCCCCACCCCGTCTCGGTGGTAGAACCGGGAGGGACGAGTGTGACGCCTGCGTCGGTAAGGGACAGACTAAGTCTGACCAGGAAGGAAAAGCTTTTGGTGTAAAGTCTGTCTACACCCCCATCTAGAGCAGGGAGGGATGCCTCCGGTAGAAAAAATGGCGCTGGTCGCTTTTTTTCTCTCTTACAGATGGGAGCTAATAATTCCAGCCTCACTCCTTTGAACTGTATCCTGAAAAACTGGGATAGATTTGATCCCCAGGGCTTAAAGAAGAAACACCTGGTCTTCCTATGTGATACTCCATGGCCACGGTACCCACTGGAGGACGGCGAACGGTGGCCAGTTGGAGGGTCTCTTAAGTATAATACTGTTGAAGCTCCTGGTAAATTCCTAGATAGACTGAGAGAAGCCCTTCGCAGATTCACTGAGATTGATCCCGAAAGTGAAGAGGGAAAAGTGATCTTAAAAGATAGATTTCTCACTCAGTCGGCTCCAGATATTCGCCGTAAGTTATCAAAACGGGCGCATGGACCAAATCAGTCTTTAGATAATCTGTTACAACTGGCTCAGACAGTCTATTATGGAAGGGAATATGAGGAAAAGAAAGAAAGGCAGAGAAAGACGAAGGAAAAGGCGGAAGCTCTCGCAATGGCTATGAAAACCGTTCTTAAGCAGCCTGAGAAAAATGCCCAGAGGGACCCAGGTGAAACGGGATGGGCTTGCTATTGCTGTGGAAAGGAGGGGCATCTCAAGAGAGATTGCCCTCAGGCATCTAAGCCGCCCCCGGCTCCAAGTCCGGTCTGCAAGGGACCACACTGGAGGAGAGACTGGCCCCAGAGGCGTAGGTCTCAGGGGTCTGACTCTCAAGACCAACAGGACTGAAGGTGCCCGGGGGTCCCCACACAAGCCCCCGTCCTAATTACACTTGAGGAGCCCCGGGTATTGATAACGGTGGGAGGCCAATCCGTCAATTTCCTTTTAGATACTGGGGCAACTTACTCCGTGCTTAATGAAGCCCCTGGCCCACTTTCTTCCCGATCCGCTTCCGTAATGGGACTGTCTGGACGAGCCAAAAGGTATTATTTCAGTTATTCTTTATCGTGCAACTGGGATTCTGTGCTATTTTCACACGAGTTTCTTATCGTGCCAGAATCACCCTCACCCCTTTTGGGAAGGGATATACTGAGCAAAGTCCATGCCTCTGTTTTCATGAATATGGAGCCCTCCCTTTCTCTCCCTTTAGTTGAACAAAATGTAAATCTTAGAGTATGGGCTGATGGAAAATCTGTGGGTCGAGCACAGAATGCTATTCCTGTAGTTGTCAAGCTCAAAGACCCACACTTATTCCCACATAAGAAGCAGTATCCACTGAAACCTGAGGTTAAAGAAGGGTTAAAACCCATCATTGAGAATTTAAAAGAGCAGGGACTGTTAGTTCCCTGTAACAGTCCATGCAACACTCCTATTTTGGGTATAAAGAAATCAAACGGTAAATGGAGACTAGTTCAAGATTTACGAATAATAAATGAGGCTGTGGTTCCTTTACACCCTGTGGTGTCTAATCCCTATACTCTATTGTCTGAAATTCCTGAATGAGCCAAATATTTCTCAGTAATTGATTTGAAAGATGCCTTCTATTCAGTGCCTTTGGCGGAAGAAAGTCAATTTCTATTTGCCTTTGAAGACCCCACGCAGCCAGCTTCTCAGTTAACCTGGACAGTTTTGCCCCAGGGATTTCGTGACAGTCCTCACTTATTTGGACAAAGCTTGTCACGGGATCTACAAAACTTTAATAGCTCTGAAGCGGTAGTGTTACAATATGTAGATGATATTTTGCTCTGTGCTGAGACAGAGGAAGCTTGTTCACGAGCCTCAGAAGATTTCTTAAACTTTCTGGCAGGCTGCGGTTACAAGGCTTCAAGAGAAAAGGCTCAGCTTTGTCAACAATCTGTTAGATATCTGGGCCTAATCATATCAGAAGGGACTAGGGCAATAGGTCCTGAGAGAATTAAACCTATACTAAACCATCCCCTACCTATGACTTTAAGGCAATTGAGAGGATTTTTGGGAATCACAGGCTACTGTCGTATTTGGATTCCGGGCTATGGGGAACTTGCCCGGCCTTTATATAAACTTATAGCTGAAACTCAGCAGGCCCAAACCGACAAGCTGGTTTGGTCTCCAGATACTCAAAAGGCTTTTAAGGTTCTTCAGACTGCTCTCCTGCAAGCTCTGGCTTTGAGTTTGCCCACAGGGTCAAAATTTAACTTGTTTGTCACTGAAAGAAAAGGTATGGCCTTGGGAGTTTTGACACAACCCCGAGGGCCTCATCAGCAACCTATTGCATATCTAAGCAAAGAATTAGATGTAATTGCACGTGGGTGGCCCCACTGCCTAAGAGTAATTGGAGCCACGGCTTTATTAGCACCTGAAACTTTGAAAATAATTAATGGACGAAACCTTACTGTACTGACTTCTCATGATGTGAGTTGAATCTTGAATTCTAAAGTTAATATTTGGATGACAGACAGTAGGCTTCTTAAATATCAGTCACTATTGTTAGAAGGACCAGTAACTAAGCTTAAAGTTTGTGGAAATTTAAATCCTGCTACTTTCCTTCCTGAGAAGGAAAATGAAACACCTGATCATGATTGCTCCCAATTTTTAACTTTAAACTATGCAGCTCGGAAAGATCTAATAGATACCCCATTAGACAATCCTGACATGGAAATATTTACAGATGGCAGTTCTTTTGTTCGGGATGGAAAGCGTAAAACAGGTTATGCTGTGGTGACTGCTGAACAGGTTTTGGAAGCAAAATCTCTCCCCCAGGGAACCAGTGCCCAGTTAGCGGAGCTTGTGGCCCTGACCCGAGCTCTAGAGTTAAGCAAAGGGCAACGTGTGAATATTTACACTGATTCTAAGTATGCTTATTTGACTTTACATGCTCATGCTGCAATATGGAAAGAAAGACAGTTTAAAACAGCAACCGGAGAACCTATTAAGCATTTCAGAGAGATCGAGAGACTTTTAACTGCTATCTATTGTCCTAAAGAAGTAGCAGTTATGCATTGCAAAGGGCACAGCAGGGATGGGAGTAAAGTAGCTGCCGGTAACCTGTTAGCTGACTCTCAAGCCAAAAAAGCAGAACTTTACGAAACCCCTTCCTTACAGACGCCTTTGATCTGGACAGGTCCTGTGGAACAAGAAAAACCACAATATACTGAGGAAGAATTAGAAAGATATGAGAAAAGAGGAGCAAAGATTACTGATAAAGGATGGTTACAGTCCGAGGATGGACGATTAATAATTCCTGAGAATGCTCAGTGGAAAATTCTTAAGGGTTTACATCAGAGTTTTCATTTGGGTGTAGAAAGTACTTACCAGATGGCTTCTCGTTTGTTTGAAGGTAAAAATGTAATGAAAACTTTAAAGAACATTATCAAACGATGTGAGGTTTGTCAGAAAAATAACCCAAAGACTGAAAAGCTAGCCAAATCTGGGTTACAACGATAGGGAAAGTATCCTGGAGAAGACTGGGAAATTGATTTTACTCATATGCCAAAAGCTAATGGATATTCTTGCTTACAAGTTTGGGTGGATACTTTTACTGGATGGATTGAGGCTTTCCCCTGTCGTAGTGAACAAGCTAAAGAGGTTATAAATATTTTAATCCATGAAATTATCCCCAGGTTTGGGCTGCCACGGAGCCTTCAGAGTGACAATGGCTCCGCCTTTAAAGCTGCTGTAAATCAGGGGGTGTCTAAAGCTCTAGGAATAGAGTATCACTTACACTGCTCCTGGAGACCCCAATCCTCAGGAAAGGTTGAAAAAGCTAATGACATTATCAAAAGACATCTGCACAAATTAACTCAAGAAACGCAGGACAACTGGATTAAAGTCCTACCCATAGCTTTAATGAGGGCTCGAACTGCCCCCAAAAAGGAGGGGCTGTCCCCCTTTGAATGTATTTATGGAAGGCCTTTCTTAAGTACAGACATTGTCATAGATCCTGAAGCCTTGGAGTTAACTAATTATGTAACTCAGCTCTCAGCTTTTCAACAGGCATTAACAGAACTCCAGGAGACGACTCCTGACCCAGCCTCTGAATCCAGCAAGCCTCTATTTGAGCCAGGAACTGAGGTCCTTATAAAAACATTGGGATCTGGGGGCTCATCCCTCGAGCCCCTCTGGGAAGGCCCTTACCAGGTTATTCTTTCTTCTCCCACAGCTGTCAAAGTGCCAGGAACTGATTCATGGGTGCATCACACTAGAGTCAAGAGATGGCACCCTGACCAAAACTAAGTGATGTCATTTTATGTCTTTACTTTTTATGCTCTGGCTTTGTACGTTTCAGATGGGCCTGATAATCTATGTGAGCCTACTTCTGCTGACTCCAGAAATCCTGAGTCTGCCATTTGATCCTCAAGACAATGCCTTCCTGTCCTGGGCTCACTCCTATGCTACAGTCCACAATCGGTCTAAGTGCTGGGTCTGCGGAGAACTCCCCACTTCATCAGTGGAAGGCTTCCCGTGGTGGATATCTCCACTTCAAGGAAAAGACTTTCTCCAAGTCTGTGAATACCTTCAACAACAATCACATGTGATGCCTCTTCTTCATCTGGTGACATCTAACAACCCTAGAATGGACTGGTGTAATACTCTGTACCTTAACTATGGACATAATGTGACTTTTAATTTTGATTATACACTGTCTCAGTTTAATGACTATTTTGCTGCACATAAGACCAATAGGTCTAGATCTGATGGTTTTTTACCTGGTGTTTATCAAATATGGGATGAGGTTATTTGGCTAACTCCTGAAAAGGGACGTCTAATATCTACTGCCCCTATATGCTGGGAACAAACTGAGCCATCCCCCAAAGTTAGCCAACAACTTAATTACAATGATTGGAAACAATTGGGATTTTTGCCTCAAGAAATATGTAACGTAATCATTCCCGTGTTTTTCAACCCCAGTTCAGGACCTCCCTTTGTCTGGCCATGCACTAATTGGGACTGGATATCTCAGTCACGCTGGCTTGCTCCAAACGGGACTTACTGGATATGTGGCTCTTACCTATGGGCTTGGCTTCCCCCTGGCTTGATAGGGAGATGCACCCTGGGTCTAGCATTTATTCATGGCTTTATATTTTCAGAGCTTCCAGAAAAGCCTGCTAATTTACCTCACCTTAAAACTCGGTGGGCAAGGTCTGTATTTCACTGGTATGATTATTTGGCTGCAGTGATTGTCCCCTCTTTGGGAACTACAGATGTTATGCTACGAGTAGATGCTTTGACTAATTTTACTCAACAGGCATTACGAGATTCTCAAAAAGCTATTTCAGCTCTTAATGCTGAACAAACGCAAATTAGAAAGGTGGTTTTACAAAATAGATTGGCTTTAGATATTCTGACAGCTGCACAAGGAGGAACTTGTGCCATCATTCATACTCAATGCTGCACATATATACCTGATATGAGCACTAATGTTACTCATTTTACTAAACACATGAACAAGATGATTGGGGCCATGGATACTCCTGAGGCCTCTATTGCCTCACTTTGGGATACGTTAACTAGTTCCCCATGGTGGAAATCTATCTTAATTACAATAATTCTTATTGTTTTGTTTTTGCTGTTTGCTCCCTGCATCTGTAACTGTGTAACTGGATTTGTTTCTAGTCGCATGAAAGCTTTTAAGTTACAAATGGTTGCTCAAACTCCTGCTATCACTGCAGCTTCTCCTGACTACTATTTGGGGACCCTGGATCAGACATCCTCACTATGAGGATTAGGAGAATATGTTGCCTCACCAATTTAGGGACAACGCCACTTGTCAGCTCGGAAGCAGTTATGGAATGAAAACGACGCCCATTTTCCTAGGCAACATAATTCTCCTAAAAGAAAAGGGGGGAATGAGAGGGTAACAGGCAGGAAGGCCAGGGGTCTCCAAATGGAAAAAAGAAGCTGCAGGTGCCAGACATTTTTATCTCTCTTAAGCGGCAGGAAGAAACAAACCAGCGATATGTTTTTCCTTCTCTATACAAATTTAAAAGAGGTTTCTCTTAAAGTGCTGTGTTGCCATGACACCTGGTCTCACCTGAAGCTAACTACTCTCAAACCTTGAGTTGAATAATATGTTTCTTTATCGTATGGAAATGTTGTCTTAAGCTATGTTAATGAACCCCAGACTCTATCTTCAAGTTGATTCCGCCAAATGGCCTAAATTTACTTAATCAGGTATTGTTCCACTAATCTATGTAAATGAAATTATTTGTTGGTATTCTACCCTTCTACAAGATTCAAGTCAATCGTTTTATGGCCAGGGATGAATTATCTGGTATCATTCTAAATTTTATGACATCCTTTTCATTAACAGACTGTGAGGGACTATATAACAGACAGCTAAAGACAAGGAGGGGGGTATTCTTTTGCCCCCTTCTGATGCCTATGTCAGAAGCTTTCTCTATCTCCTTTATACTTTAATAAAACTTTATTACACAAAAGCTCTGAGCGATCCAGCCTCATCTCTGGCCCCGGATTGAATTCGTCTCCTCCGGAGGCCAAGAATCCCGCGTCTAATCGTTCAGCAACAACCTTTCAGTTCTGAAGGTGAGGCGGGAGACCCAGGGTCCTTTTCCAGTAGCCAGAGGGTTATTGGGATTCCTATTAATGTTCAAGAATAGTCAGGCATCATCACTTTTTGAAGCAGTGAACTCCGCCTGCCTGTCGAGGGGTCAAAGGGATGTGAGGCATTCCGTCGAAAAGAGGCAAGGACCTAGGGCTTCCTATAGGGTCTCCACAGGGGATTCAGACATCCCTTCATCTTGTGAGATGAAAGAGGAGCCTGTATTCAAACTACAGCAAGGAAATCCGACCTCCTTTCGAGTCAGGGCTTCTCGGTGTCTATTCCACTTGAGGCAGCAAACTCAGTGTTACTCCCGCATACATATTGCTGAGAGAATTCTCCCCTTGAGGTGTTGGTGTTAAGTGGGGACACGTCTTGAGTCGAAGCCAGGGAATCACCTCTCAGCTTGAGACGATTTGGTGTACACGGAGCATTCCTCGACTTGCTGTGCTGAACTTGGTGTTCCTCCATACTTGGGACAGTGTTGTCGGGGAATCTCTGGAGTTGCCTAAAGGAAGTCCAGCCACCGGTCGTGTTTGATGGGAAACGGGGGATGGCTCTGGAATCAATCAGGGGAATCGGGCCTCATATCGAGTTGATTTGGGGTACCTGGATCTCCTTCGTGTTGCCGTTGTGACCTCAGGCTCCCTCTAGACTTGTGACAGTGTTCTTGGGGACTGTCTCGAGATCCATCAAGCATGTCGAGGGTCCTTACATGTTTGATGGGGATCATAGAAGTGCTCTGCATGCAATGTAGTGGAATCAGGCCTCATCTGGCTTCGAGGGGGATGTCTCATGGTTTTTCTCGAGTTGGGGCGGGGACATAGGTTATATTCTCGAGTTATGGCGGGATGGCCCTTCAAAACTCGTGTTTGTTCACCGACGACAGGACTCCTGTCTAGTTAGAATGGACAACTCAGGAATCTCTTTGAGGCTGGGCAGGGCAAAAGGGATGGTTCTGAGAGGGTAACAGGCAGGAAGGCCAGGGGTCTCCAAATGGAAAAAAGAAGCTGCAGGTGCCAGACATTTTTATCTCTCTTAAGGGGCAGGAAGAAACAAACCAGCGATATGTTTTTCCTTCTCTATACAAGTTTAAAAGAGGTTTCTCTTAAAGTGCTGTGTTGCCATGACACCTGGTCTCACCTGAAGCTAACTACTCTCAAACCTTGAGTTGACCAATATGTTTCTTTTTCGTATGGAAATGTTGTCTTAAGCTATGTTAATGAACCTCAGACTCTATCATCTAGTTGGTTCCGCCAAATGGCCTAAATTTACTTACTCAGTTATTGTTCCCCTAATCTATGTAAATGAAATTATTTGTTGGTATTCTACCCTTCTACAAGATTCAAGTCAATAGTTTTATGGCCAGGGATGAATTATCTGGTATCATTCTAAATTTTATGACATCCTTTTCATTAACAGACTGTGAGTGACTATATAACAGACAGCTAAAGACTAGGAGGGGGGTATTCTTTTGCCCCCTTCTGATGCCTATGTCAGAAGCTTTCTCTATCTCCTTTATACTTTAATAAAACTTTATTACACAAAAGCTCTGAGCGATCCAGCCTCGTCTCTGGCCCCAGATTGAATTCGTCTCCTCCGGAGGCCAAGAATCCCATGTCTAATCATTCAGCAACAACCTTTCATCTTGGGGGCTCGTCCGGGATCCTTCAAGACAAGGTAAGGATGCTTGGAGCTCTAGTTCTTTGTTCTCCTAGCAAACATGTTTTCTGCTGTACTTTACTAACTCCTCAGTGTGCTTGTGTGAATGAATGAAACGCCCTTGCGAAGCAAATGAGGAGCCCTCCTCTGCGGTTCTGCGGCGACCTCATAAGGCTTTTGGCAAAAACCTGTCGGGGGTTTATACCGACCTGCCAATGCCAAGAGGCAACCAATGTCTTCTTCAGGAACCGACCAGAAACGGGCAAAGCGTGTGGACCGAAGTCTCCTTTCTCGGTCAACTTTACGGTCTCTTTGACCATTTCATAACTCCTTGGGAATTAAAAGTACTAACCTAATCTATCGGATCATAGGCTTTCAAGGGACTTGTAATCTATGTTGCTACTGTACTGTGGCCTAGGTCTCAAACTTGGATTGGTAGTCAGGAAGCGCCTAGCCTCGCTAGGCATGGAAAGTTCGGAAGCTAGATGGAGCTCTAACTCATCTCTGAGGTTAAAGATGACTCAGATTGGAGCTGCAGTGGCTTTTTTTTCCTTTGGTAACACTGGCTCTTAGTGGACCAGAGGAGGCTCTTATACCGGTGTGGTAACACTTGGAAGGAACCTCTCAGTTTCATGTATGTATCGGTCTTGCTGTGGTCAGGAATATACTTAGGGTCGTGCACAGGCACTCAGGTGACAAATGTGTCCCCCAGGGGTATTAGCCTGGAAAACATTCTGGAAGGTTACTCTGATTGCACCCCGGGTGGCATCAGAGGCAAGCGAGGTGAAGGGCTGGACGTCAGTCAGGGATGCCGTCAGGTCTACCCCTGGTGCATCCCCACCCCGTCTCGGTGGTAGAACCGGGAGGGACGAGTGTGACGCCTGCGTCGGTAAGGGACAGACTAAGTCTGACCAGGAAGGAAAAGCTTTTGGTGTAAAGTCTGTCTACACCCCCATCTAGAGCAGGGAGGGATGCCTCCGGTAGAAAAAATGGCGCTGGTCGCTTTTTTTCTCTCTTACAGATGGGAGCTAATAATTCCAGCCTCACTCCTTTGAACTGTATCCTGAAAAACTGGGATAGATTTGATCCCCAGGGCTTAAAGAAGAAACACCTGGTCTTCCTATGTGATACTCCATGGCCACGGTACCCACTGGAGGACGGCGAACGGTGGCCAGTTGGAGGGTCTCTTAAGTATAATACTGTTGAAGCTCCTGGTAAATTCCTAGATAGACTGAGAGAAGCCCTTCGCAGATTCACTGAGATTGATCCCGAAAGTGAAGAGGGAAAAGTGATCTTAAAAGATAGATTTCTCACTCAGTCGGCTCCAGATATTCGCCGTAAGTTATCAAAACGGGCGCATGGACCAAATCAGTCTTTAGATAATCTGTTACAACTGGCTCAGACAGTCTATTATGGAAGGGAATATGAGGAAAAGAAAGAAAGGCAGAGAAAGACGAAGGAAAAGGCGGAAGCTCTCGCAATGGCTATGAAAACCGTTCTTAAGCAGCCTGAGAAAAATGCCCAGAGGGACCCAGGTGAAACGGGATGGGCTTGCTATTGCTGTGGAAAGGAGGGGCATCTCAAGAGAGATTGCCCTCAGGCATCTAAGCCGCCCCCGGCTCCAAGTCCGGTCTGCAAGGGACCACACTGGAGGAGAGACTGGCCCCAGAGGCGTAGGTCTCAGGGGTCTGACTCTCAAGACCAACAGGACTGAAGGTGCCCGGGGGTCCCCACACAAGCCCCCGTCCTAATTACACTTGAGGAGCCCCGGGTATTGATAACGGTGGGAGGCCAATCCGTCAATTTCCTTTTAGATACTGGGGCAACTTACTCCGTGCTTAATGAAGCCCCTGGCCCACTTTCTTCCCGATCCGCTTCCGTAATGGGACTGTCTGGACGAGCCAAAAGGTATTATTTCAGTTATTCTTTATCGTGCAACTGGGATTCTGTGCTATTTTCACACGAGTTTCTTATCGTGCCAGAATCACCCTCACCCCTTTTGGGAAGGGATATACTGAGCAAAGTCCATGCCTCTGTTTTCATGAATATGGAGCCCTCCCTTTCTCTCCCTTTAGTTGAACAAAATGTAAATCTTAGAGTATGGGCTGATGGAAAATCTGTGGGTCGAGCACAGAATGCTATTCCTGTAGTTGTCAAGCTCAAAGACCCACACTTATTCCACATAAGAAGCAGTATCCACTGAAACCTGAGGTTAAAGAAGGGTTAAAACCCATCATTGAGAATTTAAAAGAGCAGGGACTGTTAGTTCCCTGTAACAGTCCATGCAACACTCCTATTTTGGGTATAAAGAAATCAAACGGTAAATGGAGACTAGTTCAAGATTTACGAATAATAAATGAGGCTGTGGTTCCTTTACACCCTGTGGTGTCTAATCCCTATACTCTATTGTCTGAAATTCCTGAATGAGCCAAATATTTCTCAGTAATTGATTTGAAAGATGCCTTCTATTCAGTGCCTTTGGCGGAAGAAAGTCAATTTCTATTTGCCTTTGAAGACCCCACGCAGCCAGCTTCTCAGTTAACCTGGACAGTTTTGCCCCAGGGATTTCGTGACAGTCCTCACTTATTTGGACAAAGCTTGTCACGGGATCTACAAAACTTTAATAGCTCTGAAGCGGTAGTGTTACAATATGTAGATGATATTTTGCTCTGTGCTGAGACAGAGGAAGCTTGTTCACGAGCCTCAGAAGATTTCTTAAACTTTCTGGCAGGCTGCGGTTACAAGGCTTCAAGAGAAAAGGCTCAGCTTTGTCAACAATCTGTTAGATATCTGGGCCTAATCATATCAGAAGGGACTAGGGCAATAGGTCCTGAGAGAATTAAACCTATACTAAACCATCCCCTACCTATGACTTTAAGGCAATTGAGAGGATTTTTGGGAATCACAGGCTACTGTCGTATTTGGATTCCGGGCTATGGGGAACTTGCCCGGCCTTTATATAAACTTATAGCTGAAACTCAGCAGGCCCAAACCGACAAGCTGGTTTGGTCTCCAGATACTCAAAAGGCTTTTAAGGTTCTTCAGACTGCTCTCCTGCAAGCTCTGGCTTTGAGTTTGCCCACAGGGTCAAAATTTAACTTGTTTGTCACTGAAAGAAAAGGTATGGCCTTGGGAGTTTTGACACAACCCCGAGGGCCTCATCAGCAACCTATTGCATATCTAAGCAAAGAATTAGATGTAATTGCACGTGGGTGGCCCCACTGCCTAAGAGTAATTGGAGCCACGGCTTTATTAGCACCTGAAACTTTGAAAATAATTAATGGACGAAACCTTACTGTACTGACTTCTCATGATGTGAGTTGAATCTTGAATTCTAAAGTTAATATTTGGATGACAGACAGTAGGCTTCTTAAATATCAGTCACTATTGTTAGAAGGACCAGTAACTAAGCTTAAAGTTTGTGGAAATTTAAATCCTGCTACTTTCCTTCCTGAGAAGGAAAATGAAACACCTGATCATGATTGCTCCCAATTTTTAACTTTAAACTATGCAGCTCGGAAAGATCTAATAGATACCCCATTAGACAATCCTGACATGGAAATATTTACAGATGGCAGTTCTTTTGTTCGGGATGGAAAGCGTAAAACAGGTTATGCTGTGGTGACTGCTGAACAGGTTTTGGAAGCAAAATCTCTCCCCCAGGGAACCAGTGCCCAGTGCCCAGTTAGCGGAGCTTGTGGCCCTGACCCGAGCTCTAGAGTTAAGCAAAGGGCAACGTGTGAATATTTACACTGATTCTAAGTATGCTTATTTGACTTTACATGCTCATGCTGCAATATGGAAAGAAAGACAGTTTAAAACAGCAACCGGAGAACCTATTAAGCATTTCAGAGAGATCGAGAGACTTTTAACTGCTATCTATTGTCCTAAAGAAGTAGCAGTTATGCATTGCAAAGGGCACAGCAGGGATGGGAGTAAAGTAGCTGCCGGTAACCTGTTAGCTGACTCTCAAGCCAAAAAAGCAGAACTTTACGAAACCCCTTCCTTACAGACGCCTTTGATCTGGACAGGTCCTGTGGAACAAGAAAAACCACAATATACTGAGGAAGAATTAGAAAGATATGAGAAAAGAGGAGCAAAGATTACTGATAAAGGATGGTTACAGTCCGAGGATGGACGATTAATAATTCCTGAGAATGCTCAGTGGAAAATTCTTAAGGGTTTACATCAGAGTTTTCATTTGGGTGTAGAAAGTACTTACCAGATGGCTTCTCGTTTGTTTGAAGGTAAAAATGTAATGAAAACTTTAAAGAACATTATCAAACGATGTGAGGTTTGTCAGAAAAATAACCCAAAGACTGAAAAGCTAGCCAAATCTGGGTTACAACGATAGGGAAAGTATCCTGGAGAAGACTGGGAAATTGATTTTACTCATATGCCAAAAGCTAATGGATATTCTTGCTTACAAGTTTGGGTGGATACTTTTACTGGATGGATTGAGGCTTTCCCCTGTCGTAGTGAACAAGCTAAAGAGGTTATAAATATTTTAATCCATGAAATTATCCCCAGGTTTGGGCTGCCACGGAGCCTTCAGAGTGACAATGGCTCCGCCTTTAAAGCTGCTGTAAATCAGGGGGTGTCTAAAGCTCTAGGAATAGAGTATCACTTACACTGCTCCTGGAGACCCCAATCCTCAGGAAAGGTTGAAAAAGCTAATGACATTATCAAAAGACATCTGCACAAATTAACTCAAGAAACGCAGGACAACTGGATTAAAGTCCTACCCATAGCTTTAATGAGGGCTCGAACTGCCCCCAAAAAGGAGGGGCTGTCCCCCTTTGAATGTATTTATGGAAGGCCTTTCTTAAGTACAGACATTGTCATAGATCCTGAAGCCTTGGAGTTAACTAATTATGTAACTCAGCTCTCAGCTTTTCAACAGGCATTAACAGAACTCCAGGAGACGACTCCTGACCCAGCCTCTGAATCCAGCAAGCCTCTATTTGAGCCAGGAACTGAGGTCCTTATAAAAACATTGGGATCTGGGGGCTCATCCCTCGAGCCCCTCTGGGAAGGCCCTTACCAGGTTATTCTTTCTTCTCCCACAGCTGTCAAAGTGCCAGGAACTGATTCATGGGTGCATCACACTAGAGTCAAGAGATGGCACCCTGACCAAAACTAAGTGATGTCATTTTATGTCTTTACTTTTTATGCTCTGGCTTTGTACGTTTCAGATGGGCCTGATAATCTATGTGAGCCTACTTCTGCTGACTCCAGAAATCCTGAGTCTGCCATTTGATCCTCAAGACAATGCCTTCCTGTCCTGGGCTCACTCCTATGCTACAGTCCACAATCGGTCTAAGTGCTGGGTCTGCGGAGAACTCCCCACTTCATCAGTGGAAGGCTTCCCGTGGTGGATATCTCCACTTCAAGGAAAAGACTTTCTCCAAGTCTGTGAATACCTTCAACAACAATCACATGTGATGCCTCTTCTTCATCTGGTGACATCTAACAACCCTAGAATGGACTGGTGTAATACTCTGTACCTTAACTATGGACATAATGTGACTTTTAATTTTGATTATACACTGTCTCAGTTTAATGACTATTTTGCTGCACATAAGACCAATAGGTCTAGATCTGATGGTTTTTTACCTGGTGTTTATCAAATATGGGATGAGGTTATTTGGCTAACTCCTGAAAAGGGACGTCTAATATCTACTGCCCTATATGCTGGGAACAAACTGAGCCATCCCCCAAAGTTAGCCAACAACTTAATTACAATGATTGGAAACAATTGGGATTTTTGCCTCAAGAAATATGTAACGTAATCATTCCCGTGTTTTTCAACCCCAGTTCAGGACCTCCCTTTGTCTGGCCATGCACTAATTGGGACTGGATATCTCAGTCACGCTGGCTTGCTCCAAACGGGACTTACTGGATATGTGGCTCTTACCTATGGGCTTGGCTTCCCCCTGGCTTGATAGGGAGATGCACCCTGGGTCTAGCATTTATTCATGGCTTTATATTTTCAGAGCTTCCAGAAAAGCCTGCTAATTTACCTCACCTTAAAACTCGGTGGGCAAGGTCTGTATTTCACTGGTATGATTATTTGGCTGCAGTGATTGTCCCCTCTTTGGGAACTACAGATGTTATGCTACGAGTAGATGCTTTGACTAATTTTACTCAACAGGCATTACGAGATTCTCAAAAAGCTATTTCAGCTCTTAATGCTGAACAAACGCAAATTAGAAAGGTGGTTTTACAAAATAGATTGGCTTTAGATATTCTGACAGCTGCACAAGGAGGAACTTGTGCCATCATTCATACTCAATGCTGCACATATATACCTGATATGAGCACTAATGTTACTCATTTTACTAAACACATGAACAAGATGATTGGGGCCATGGATACTCCTGAGGCCTCTATTGCCTCACTTTGGGATACGTTAACTAGTTCCCCATGGTGGAAATCTATCTTAATTACAATAATTCTTATTGTTTTGTTTTTGCTGTTTGCTCCCTGCATCTGTAACTGTGTAACTGGATTTGTTTCTAGTCGCATGAAAGCTTTTAAGTTACAAATGGTTGCTCAAACTCCTGCTATCACTGCAGCTTCTCCTGACTACTATTTGGGGACCCTGGATCAGACATCCTCACTATGAGGATTAGGAGAATATGTTGCCTCACCAATTTAGGGACAACGCCACTTGTCAGCTCGGAAGCAGTTATGGAATGAAAACGACGCCCATTTTCCTAGGCAACATAATTCTCCTAAAAGAAAAGGGGGGAATGAGAGGGTAACAGGCAGGAAGGCCAGGGGTCTCCAAATGGAAAAAAGAAGCTGCAGGTGCCAGACATTTTTATCTCTCTTAAGCGGCAGGAAGAAACAAACCAGCGATATGTTTTTCCTTCTCTATACAAATTTAAAAGAGGTTTCTCTTAAAGTGCTGTGTTGCCATGACACCTGGTCTCACCTGAAGCTAACTACTCTCAAACCTTGAGTTGAATAATATGTTTTCTTTATCGTATGGAAATGTTGTCTTAAGCTATGTTAATGAACCCCAGACTCTATCTTCAAGTTGATTCCGCCAAATGGCCTAAATTTACTTAATCAGGTATTGTTCCACTAATCTATGTAAATGAAATTATTTGTTGGTATTCTACCCTTCTACAAGATTCAAGTCAATCGTTTTATGGCCAGGGATGAATTATCTGGTATCATTCTAAATTTTATGACATCCTTTTCATTAACAGACTGTGAGGGACTATATAACAGACAGCTAAAGACAAGGAGGGGGGTATTCTTTTGCCCCCTTCTGATGCCTATGTCAGAAGCTTTCTCTATCTCCTTTATACTTTAATAAAACTTTATTACACAAAAGCTCTGAGCGATCCAGCCTCATCTCTGGCCCCGGATTGAATTCGTCTCCTCCGGAGGCCAAGAATCCCGCGTCTAATCGTTCAGCAACAACCTTTCAGTTCTGAAGGTGAGGCGGGAGACCCAGGGTCCTTTTCCAGTAGCCAGAGGGTTATTGGGATTCCTATTAATGTTCAAGAATAGTCAGGCATCATCACTTTTTGAAGCAGTGAACTCCGCCTGCCTGTCGAGGGGTCAAAGGGATGTGAGGCATTCCGTCGAAAAGAGGCAAGGACCTAGGGCTTCCTATAGGGTCTCCACAGGGGATTCAGACATCCCTTCATCTTGTGAGATGAAAGAGGACTGTGTATTCAAACTACAGCAAGGAAATCCGACCTCCTTTCGAGTCAGGGCTTCTCGGTGTCTATTCCACTTGAGGCAGCAAACTCAGTGTTACTCCCGCATACATATTGCTGAGAGAATTCTCCCCTTGAGGTGTTGGTGTTAAGTGGGGACACGTCTTGAGTCGAAGCCAGGGAATCACCTCTCAGCTTGAGACGATTTGGTGTACACGGAGCATTCCTCGACTTGCTGTGCTGAACTTGGTGTTCCTCCATACTTGGGACAGTGTTGTCGGGGAATCTCTGGAGTTGCCTAAAGGAAGTCCAGCCACCGGTCGTGTTTGATGGGAAACGGGGGATGGCTCTGGAATCAATCAGGGGAATCGGGCCTCATATCGAGTTGATTTGGGGTACCTGGATCTCCTTCGTGTTGCCGTTGTGACCTCAGGCTCCCTCTAGACTTGTGACAGTGTTCTTGGGGACTGTCTCGAGATCCATCAAGCATGTCGAGGGTCCTTACTTACATGTTTGATGGGGATCATAGAAGTGCTCTGCATGCAATGTAGTGGAATCAGGCCTCATCTGGCTTCGAGGGGGATGTCTCATGGTTTTTCTCGAGTTGGGGCGGGGACATAGGTTATATTCTCGAGTTATGGCGGGATGGCCCTTCAAAACTCGTGTTTGTTCACCGACGACAGGACTCCTGTCTAGTTAGAATGGACAACTCAGGAATCTCTTTGAGGCTGGGCAGGGCAAAAGGGATGGTTCTGAGAGGGTAACAGGCAGGAAGGCCAGGGGTCTCCAAATGGAAAAAAGAAGCTGCAGGTGCCAGACATTTTTATCTCTCTTAAGGGGCAGGAAGAAACAAACCAGCGATATGTTTTTCCTTCTCTATACAAGTTTAAAAGAGGTTTCTCTTAAAGTGCTGTGTTGCCATGACACCTGGTCTCACCTGAAGCTAACTACTCTCAAACCTTGAGTTGACCAATATGTTTCTTTTTCGTATGGAAATGTTGTCTTAAGCTATGTTAATGAACCTCAGACTCTATCATCTAGTTGGTTCCGCCAAATGGCCTAAATTTACTTACTCAGTTATTGTTCCCCTAATCTATGTAAATGAAATTATTTGTTGGTATTCTACCCTTCTACAAGATTCAAGTCAATAGTTTTATGGCCAGGGATGAATTATCTGGTATCATTCTAAATTTTATGACATCCTTTTCATTAACAGACTGTGAGTGACTATATAACAGACAGCTAAAGACTAGGAGGGGGGTATTCTTTTGCCCCCTTCTGATGCCTATGTCAGAAGCTTTCTCTATCTCCTTTATACTTTAATAAAACTTTATTACACAAAAGCTCTGAGCGATCCAGCCTCGTCTCTGGCCCCAGATTGAATTCGTCTCCTCCGGAGGCCAAGAATCCCATGTCTAATCATTCAGCAACAACCTTTCATCTTGGGGGCTCGTCCGGGATCCTTCAAGACAAGGTAAGGATGCTTGGAGCTCTAGTTCTTTGTTCTCCTAGCAAACATGTTTTCTGCTGTACTTTACTAACTCCTCAGTGTGCTTGTGTGAATGAATGAAACGCCCTTGCGAAGCAAATGAGGAGCCCTCCTCTGCGGTTCTGCGGCGACCTCATAAGGCTTTTGGCAAAAACCTGTCGGGGGTTTATACCGACCTGCCAATGCCAAGAGGCAACCAATGTCTTCTTCAGGAACCGACCAGAAACGGGCAAAGCGTGTGGACCGAAGTCTCCTTTCTCGGTCAACTTTACGGTCTCTTTGACCATTTCATAACTCCTTGGGAATTAAAAGTACTAACCTAATCTATCGGATCATAGGCTTTCAAGGGACTTGTAATCTATGTTGCTACTGTACTGTGGCCTAGGTCTCAAACTTGGATTGGTAGTCAGGAAGCGCCTAGCCTCGCTAGGCATGGAAAGTTCGGAAGCTAGATGGAGCTCTAACTCATCTCTGAGGTTAAAGATGACTCAGATTGGAGCTGCAGTGGCTTTTTTTTTTTCCTTTGGTAACACTGGCTCTTAGTGGACCAGAGGAGGCTCTTATACCGGTGTGGTAACACTTGGAAGGAACCTCTCAGTTTCATGTATGTATCGGTCTTGCTGTGGTCAGGAATATACTTAGGGTCGTGCACAGGCACTCAGGTGACAAATGTGTCCCCCAGGGGTATTAGCCTGGAAAACATTCTGGAAGGTTACTCTGATTGCACCCCGGGTGGCATCAGAGGCAAGCGAGGTGAAGGGCTGGACGTCAGTCAGGGATGCCGTCAGGTCTACCCCTGGTGCATCCCCACCCCGTCTCGGTGGTAGAACCGGGAGGGACGAGTGTGACGCCTGCGTCGGTAAGGGACAGACTAAGTCTGACCAGGAAGGAAAAGCTTTTGGTGTAAAGTCTGTCTACACCCCCATCTAGAGCAGGGAGGGATGCCTCCGGTAGAAAAAATGGCGCTGGTCGCTTTTTTTCTCTCTTACAGATGGGAGCTAATAATTCCAGCCTCACTCCTTTGAACTGTATCCTGAAAAACTGGGATAGATTTGATCCCCAGGGCTTAAAGAAGAAACACCTGGTCTTCCTATGTGATACTCCATGGCCACGGTACCCACTGGAGGACGGCGAACGGTGGCCAGTTGGAGGGTCTCTTAAGTATAATACTGTTGAAGCTCCTGGTAAATTCCTAGATAGACTGAGAGAAGCCCTTCGCAGATTCACTGAGATTGATCCCGAAAGTGAAGAGGGAAAAGTGATCTTAAAAGATAGATTTCTCACTCAGTCGGCTCCAGATATTCGCCGTAAGTTATCAAAACGGGCGCATGGACCAAATCAGTCTTTAGATAATCTGTTACAACTGGCTCAGACAGTCTATTATGGAAGGGAATATGAGGAAAAGAAAGAAAGGCAGAGAAAGACGAAGGAAAAGGCGGAAGCTCTCGCAATGGCTATGAAAACCGTTCTTAAGCAGCCTGAGAAAAATGCCCAGAGGGACCCAGGTGAAACGGGATGGGCTTGCTATTGCTGTGGAAAGGAGGGGCATCTCAAGAGAGATTGCCCTCAGGCATCTAAGCCGCCCCCGGCTCCAAGTCCGGTCTGCAAGGGACCACACTGGAGGAGAGACTGGCCCCAGAGGCGTAGGTCTCAGGGGTCTGACTCTCAAGACCAACAGGACTGAAGGTGCCCGGGGGTCCCCACACAAGCCCCCGTCCTAATTACACTTGAGGAGCCCCGGGTATTGATAACGGTGGGAGGCCAATCCGTCAATTTCCTTTTAGATACTGGGGCAACTTACTCCGTGCTTAATGAAGCCCCTGGCCCACTTTCTTCCCGATCCGCTTCCGTAATGGGACTGTCTGGACGAGCCAAAAGGTATTATTTCAGTTATTCTTTATCGTGCAACTGGGATTCTGTGCTATTTTCACACGAGTTTCTTATCGTGCCAGAATCACCCTCACCCCTTTTGGGAAGGGATATACTGAGCAAAGTCCATGCCTCTGTTTTCATGAATATGGAGCCCTCCCTTTCTCTCCCTTTAGTTGAACAAAATGTAAATCTTAGAGTATGGGCTGATGGAAAATCTGTGGGTCGAGCACAGAATGCTATTCCTGTAGTTGTCAAGCTCAAAGACCCACACTTATTCCCACATAAGAAGCAGTATCCACTGAAACCTGAGGTTAAAGAAGGGTTAAAACCCATCATTGAGAATTTAAAAGAGCAGGGACTGTTAGTTCCCTGTAACAGTCCATGCAACACTCCTATTTTGGGTATAAAGAAATCAAACGGTAAATGGAGACTAGTTCAAGATTTACGAATAATAAATGAGGCTGTGGTTCCTTTACACCCTGTGGTGTCTAATCCCTATACTCTATTGTCTGAAATTCCTGAATGAGCCAAATATTTCTCAGTAATTGATTTGAAAGATGCCTTCTATTCAGTGCCTTTGGCGGAAGAAAGTCAATTTCTATTTGCCTTTGAAGACCCCACGCAGCCAGCTTCTCAGTTAACCTGGACAGTTTTGCCCCAGGGATTTCGTGACAGTCCTCACTTATTTGGACAAAGCTTGTCACGGGATCTACAAAACTTTAATAGCTCTGAAGCGGTAGTGTTACAATATGTAGATGATATTTTGCTCTGTGCTGAGACAGAGGAAGCTTGTTCACGAGCCTCAGAAGATTTCTTAAACTTTCTGGCAGGCTGCGGTTACAAGGCTTCAAGAGAAAAGGCTCAGCTTTGTCAACAATCTGTTAGATATCTGGGCCTAATCATATCAGAAGGGACTAGGGCAATAGGTCCTGAGAGAATTAAACCTATACTAAACCATCCCCTACCTATGACTTTAAGGCAATTGAGAGGATTTTTGGGAATCACAGGCTACTGTCGTATTTGGATTCCGGGCTATGGGGAACTTGCCCGGCCTTTATATAAACTTATAGCTGAAACTCAGCAGGCCCAAACCGACAAGCTGGTTTGGTCTCCAGATACTCAAAAGGCTTTTAAGGTTCTTCAGACTGCTCTCCTGCAAAGCTCTGGCTTTGAGTTTGCCCACAGGGTCAAAATTTAACTTGTTTGTCACTGAAAGAAAAGGTATGGCCTTGGGAGTTTTGACACAACCCCGAGGGCCTCATCAGCAACCTATTGCATATCTAAGCAAAGAATTAGATGTAATTGCACGTGGGTGGCCCCACTGCCTAAGAGTAATTGGAGCCACGGCTTTATTAGCACCTGAAACTTTGAAAATAATTAATGGACGAAACCTTACTGTACTGACTTCTCATGATGTGAGTTGAATCTTGAATTCTAAAGTTAATATTTGGATGACAGACAGTAGGCTTCTTAAATATCAGTCACTATTGTTAGAAGGACCAGTAACTAAGCTTAAAGTTTGTGGAAATTTAAATCCTGCTACTTTCCTTCCTGAGAAGGAAAATGAAACACCTGATCATGATTGCTCCCAATTTTTAACTTTAAACTATGCAGCTCGGAAAGATCTAATAGATACCCCATTAGACAATCCTGACATGGAAATATTTACAGATGGCAGTTCTTTTGTTCGGGATGGAAAGCGTAAAACAGGTTATGCTGTGGTGACTGCTGAACAGGTTTTGGAAGCAAAATCTCTCCCCCAGGGAACCAGTGCCCAGTTAGCGGAGCTTGTGGCCCTGACCCGAGCTCTAGAGTTAAGCAAAGGGCAACGTGTGAATATTTACACTGATTCTAAGTATGCTTATTTGACTTTACATGCTCATGCTGCAATATGGAAAGAAAGACAGTTTAAAACAGCAACCGGAGAACCTATTAAGCATTTCAGAGAGATCGAGAGACTTTTAACTGCTATCTATTGTCCTAAAGAAGTAGCAGTTATGCATTGCAAAGGGCACAGCAGGGATGGGAGTAAAGTAGCTGCCGGTAACCTGTTAGCTGACTCTCAAGCCAAAAAAGCAGAACTTTACGAAACCCCTTCCTTACAGACGCCTTTGATCTGGACAGGTCCTGTGGAACAAGAAAAACCACAATATACTGAGGAAGAATTAGAAAGATATGAGAAAAGAGGAGCAAAGATTACTGATAAAGGATGGTTACAGTCCGAGGATGGACGATTAATAATTCCTGAGAATGCTCAGTGGAAAATTCTTAAGGGTTTACATCAGAGTTTTCATTTGGGTGTAGAAAGTACTTACCAGATGGCTTCTCGTTTGTTTGAAGGTAAAAATGTAATGAAAACTTTAAAGAACATTATCAAACGATGTGAGGTTTGTCAGAAAAATAACCCAAAGACTGAAAAGCTAGCCAAATCTGGGTTACAACGATAGGGAAAGTATCCTGGAGAAGACTGGGAAATTGATTTTACTCATATGCCAAAAGCTAATGGATATTCTTGCTTACAAGTTTGGGTGGATACTTTTACTGGATGGATTGAGGCTTTCCCCTGTCGTAGTGAACAAGCTAAAGAGGTTATAAATATTTTAATCCATGAAATTATCCCCAGGTTTGGGCTGCCACGGAGCCTTCAGAGTGACAATGGCTCCGCCTTTAAAGCTGCTGTAAATCAGGGGGTGTCTAAAGCTCTAGGAATAGAGTATCACTTACACTGCTCCTGGAGACCCCAATCCTCAGGAAAGGTTGAAAAAGCTAATGACATTATCAAAAGACATCTGCACAAATTAACTCAAGAAACGCAGGACAACTGGATTAAAGTCCTACCCATAGCTTTAATGAGGGCTCGAACTGCCCCCAAAAAGGAGGGGCTGTCCCCCTTTGAATGTATTTATGGAAGGCCTTTCTTAAGTACAGACATTGTCATAGATCCTGAAGCCTTGGAGTTAACTAATTATGTAACTCAGCTCTCAGCTTTTCAACAGGCATTAACAGAACTCCAGGAGACGACTCCTGACCCAGCCTCTGAATCCAGCAAGCCTCTATTTGAGCCAGGAACTGAGGTCCTTATAAAAACATTGGGATCTGGGGGCTCATCCCTCGAGCCCCTCTGGGAAGGCCCTTACCAGGTTATTCTTTCTTCTCCCACAGCTGTCAAAGTGCCAGGAACTGATTCATGGGTGCATCACACTAGAGTCAAGAGATGGCACCCTGACCAAAACTAAGTGATGTCATTTTATGTCTTTACTTTTTATGCTCTGGCTTTGTACGTTTCAGATGGGCCTGATAATCTATGTGAGCCTACTTCTGCTGACTCCAGAAATCCTGAGTCTGCCATTTGATCCTCAAGACAATGCCTTCCTGTCCTGGGCTCACTCCTATGCTACAGTCCACAATCGGTCTAAGTGCTGGGTCTGCGGAGAACTCCCCACTTCATCAGTGGAAGGCTTCCCGTGGTGGATATCTCCACTTCAAGGAAAAGACTTTCTCCAAGTCTGTGAATACCTTCAACAACAATCACATGTGATGCCTCTTCTTCATCTGGTGACATCTAACAACCCTAGAATGGACTGGTGTAATACTCTGTACCTTAACTATGGACATAATGTGACTTTTAATTTTGATTATACACTGTCTCAGTTTAATGACTATTTTGCTGCACATAAGACCAATAGGTCTAGATCTGATGGTTTTTTACCTGGTGTTTATCAAATATGGGATGAGGTTATTTGGCTAACTCCTGAAAAGGGACGTCTAATATCTACTGCCCCTATATGCTGGGAACAAACTGAGCCATCCCCCAAAGTTAGCCAACAACTTAATTACAATGATTGGAAACAATTGGGATTTTTGCCTCAAGAAATATGTAACGTAATCATTCCCGTGTTTTTCAACCCCAGTTCAGGACCTCCCTTTGTCTGGCCATGCACTAATTGGGACTGGATATCTCAGTCACGCTGGCTTGCTCCAAACGGGACTTACTGGATATGTGGCTCTTACCTATGGGCTTGGCTTCCCCCTGGCTTGATAGGGAGATGCACCCTGGGTCTAGCATTTATTCATGGCTTTATATTTTCAGAGCTTCCAGAAAAGCCTGCTAATTTACCTCACCTTAAAACTCGGTGGGCAAGGTCTGTATTTCACTGGTATGATTATTTGGCTGCAGTGATTGTCCCCTCTTTGGGAACTACAGATGTTATGCTACGAGTAGATGCTTTGACTAATTTTACTCAACAGGCATTACGAGATTCTCAAAAAGCTATTTCAGCTCTTAATGCTGAACAAACGCAAATTAGAAAGGTGGTTTTACAAAATAGATTGGCTTTAGATATTCTGACAGCTGCACAAGGAGGAACTTGTGCCATCATTCATACTCAATGCTGCACATATATACCTGATATGAGCACTAATGTTACTCATTTTACTAAACACATGAACAAGATGATTGGGGCCATGGATACTCCTGAGGCCTCTATTGCCTCACTTTGGGATACGTTAACTAGTTCCCCATGGTGGAAATCTATCTTAATTACAATAATTCTTATTGTTTTGTTTTTGCTGTTTGCTCCCTGCATCTGTAACTGTGTAACTGGATTTGTTTCTAGTCGCATGAAAGCTTTTAAGTTACAAATGGTTGCTCAAACTCCTGCTATCACTGCAGCTTCTCCTGACTACTATTTGGGGACCCTGGATCAGACATCCTCACTATGAGGATTAGGAGAATATGTTGCCTCACCAATTTAGGGACAACGCCACTTGTCAGCTCGGAAGCAGTTATGGAATGAAAACGACGCCCATTTTCCTAGGCAACATAATTCTCCTAAAAGAAAAGGGGGGAATGAGAGGGTAACAGGCAGGAAGGCCAGGGGTCTCCAAATGGAAAAAAGAAGCTGCAGGTGCCAGACATTTTTATCTCTCTTAAGCGGCAGGAAGAAACAAACCAGCGATATGTTTTTCCTTCTCTATACAAATTTAAAAGAGGTTTCTCTTAAAGTGCTGTGTTGCCATGACACCTGGTCTCACCTGAAGCTAACTACTCTCAAACCTTGAGTTGAATAATATGTTTCTTTATCGTATGGAAATGTTGTCTTAAGCTATGTTAATGAACCCCAGACTCTATCTTCAAGTTGATTCCGCCAAATGGCCTAAATTTACTTAATCAGGTATTGTTCCACTAATCTATGTAAATGAAATTATTTGTTGGTATTCTACCCTTCTACAAGATTCAAGTCAATCGTTTTATGGCCAGGGATGAATTATCTGGTATCATTCTAAATTTTATGACATCCTTTTCATTAACAGACTGTGAGGGACTATATAACAGACAGCTAAAGACAAGGAGGGGGGTATTCTTTTGCCCCCTTCTGATGCCTATGTCAGAAGCTTTCTCTATCTCCTTTATACTTTAATAAAACTTTATTACACAAAAGCTCTGAGCGATCCAGCCTCATCTCTGGCCCCGGATTGAATTCGTCTCCTCCGGAGGCCAAGAATCCCGCGTCTAATCGTTCAGCAACAACCTTTCAGTTCTGAAGGTGAGGCGGGAGACCCAGGGTCCTTTTCCAGTAGCCAGAGGGTTATTGGGATTCCTATTAATGTTCAAGAATAGTCAGGCATCATCACTTTTTGAAGCAGTGAACTCTCCGCCTGCCTGTCGAGGGGTCAAAGGGATGTGAGGCATTCCGTCGAAAAGAGGCAAGGACCTAGGGCTTCCTATAGGGTCTCCACAGGGGATTCAGACATCCCTTCATCTTGTCAGATGAAAGAGGAGCCTGTATTCAAACTACAGCAAGGAAATCCGACCTCCTTTCGAGTCAGGGCTTCTCGGTGTCTATTCCACTTGAGGCAGCAAACTCAGTGTTACTCCCGCATACATATTGCTGAGAGAATTCTCCCCTTGAGGTGTTGGTGTTAAGTGGGGACACGTCTTGAGTCGAAGCCAGGGAATCACCTCTCAGCTTGAGACGATTTGGTGTACACGGAGCATTCCTCGACTTGCTGTGCTGAACTTGGTGTTCCTCCATACTTGGGACAGTGTTGTCGGGGAATCTCTGGAGTTGCCTAAAGGAAGTCCAGCCACCGGTCGTGTTTGATGGGAAACGGGGGATGGCTCTGGAATCAATCAGGGGAATCGGGCCTCATATCGAGTTGATTTGGGGTACCTGGATCTCCTTCGTGTTGCCGTTGTGACCTCAGGCTCCCTCTAGACTTGTGACAGTGTTCTTGGGGACTGTCTCGAGATCCATCAAGCATGTCGAGGGTCCTTACATGTTTGATGGGGATCATAGAAGTGCTCTGCATGCAATGTAGTGGAATCAGGCCTCATCTGGCTTCGAGGGGGATGTCTCATGGTTTTTCTCGAGTTGGGGCGGGGACATAGGTTATATTCTCGAGTTATGGCGGGATGGCCCTTCAAAACTCGTGTTTGTTCACCGACGACAGGACTCCTGTCTAGTTAGAATGGACAACTCAGGAATCTCTTTGAGGCTGGGCAGGGCAAAAGGGATGGTTCTGAGAGGGTAACAGGCAGGAAGGCCAGGGGTCTCCAAATGGAAAAAAGAAGCTGCAGGTGCCAGACATTTTTATCTCTCTTAAGGGGCAGGAAGAAACAAACCAGCGATATGTTTTTCCTTCTCTATACAAGTTTAAAAGAGGTTTCTCTTAAAGTGCTGTGTTGCCATGACACCTGGTCTCACCTGAAGCTAACTACTCTCAAACCTTGAGTTGACCAATATGTTTCTTTTTCGTATGGAAATGTTGTCTTAAGCTATGTTAATGAACCTCAGACTCTATCATCTAGTTGGTTCCGCCAAATGGCCTAAATTTACTTACTCAGTTATTGTTCCCCTAATCTATGTAAATGAAATTATTTGTTGGTATTCTACCCTTCTACAAGATTCAAGTCAATAGTTTTATGGCCAGGGATGAATTATCTGGTATCATTCTAAATTTTATGACATCCTTTTCATTAACAGACTGTGAGTGACTATATAACAGACAGCTAAAGACTAGGAGGGGGGTATTCTTTTGCCCCCTTCTGATGCCTATGTCAGAAGCTTTCTCTATCTCCTTTATACTTTAATAAAACTTTATTACACAAAAGCTCTGAGCGATCCAGCCTCGTCTCTGGCCCCAGATTGAATTCTCTCCTCCGGAGGCCAAGAATCCCATGTCTAATCATTCAGCAACAACCTTTCATCTTGGGGGCTCGTCCGGGATCCTTCAAGACAAGGTAAGGATGCTTGGAGCTCTAGTTCTTTGTTCTCCTAGCAAACATGTTTTCTGCTGTACTTTACTAACTCCTCAGTGTGCTTGTGTGAATGAATGAAACGCCCTTGCGAAGCAAATGAGGAGCCCTCCTCTGCGGTTCTGCGGCGACCTCATAAGGCTTTTGGCAAAAACCTGTCGGGGGTTTATACCGACCTGCCAATGCCAAGAGGCAACCAATGTCTTCTTCAGGAACCGACCAGAAACGGGCAAAGCGTGTGGACCGAAGTCTCCTTTCTCGGTCAACTTTACGGTCTCTTTGACCATTTCATAACTCCTTGGGAATTAAAAGTACTAACCTAATCTATCGGATCATAGGCTTTCAAGGGACTTGTAATCTATGTTGCTACTGTACTGTGGCCTAGGTCTCAAACTTTGGATTGGTAGTCAGGAAGCGCCTAGCCTCGCTAGGCATGGAAAGTTCGGAAGCTAGATGGAGCTCTAACTCATCTCTGAGGTTAAAGATGACTCAGATTGGAGCTGCAGTGGCTTTTTTTTCCTTTGGTAACACTGGCTCTTAGTGGACCAGAGGAGGCTCTTATACCGGTGTGGTAACACTTGGAAGGAACCTCTCAGTTTCATGTATGTATCGGTCTTGCTGTGGTCAGGAATATACTTAGGGTCGTGCACAGGCACTCAGGTGACAAATGTGTCCCCCAGGGGTATTAGCCTGGAAAACATTCTGGAAGGTTACTCTGATTGCACCCCGGGTGGCATCAGAGGCAAGCGAGGTGAAGGGCTGGACGTCAGTCAGGGATGCCGTCAGGTCTACCCCTGGTGCATCCCCACCCCGTCTCGGTGGTAGAACCGGGAGGGACGAGTGTGACGCCTGCGTCGGTAAGGGACAGACTAAGTCTGACCAGGAAGGAAAAGCTTTTGGTGTAAAGTCTGTCTACACCCCCATCTAGAGCAGGGAGGGATGCCTCCGGTAGAAAAAATGGCGCTGGTCGCTTTTTTTCTCTCTTACAGATGGGAGCTAATAATTCCAGCCTCACTCCTTTGAACTGTATCCTGAAAAACTGGGATAGATTTGATCCCCAGGGCTTAAAGAAGAAACACCTGGTCTTCCTATGTGATACTCCATGGCCACGGTACCCACTGGAGGACGGCGAACGGTGGCCAGTTGGAGGGTCTCTTAAGTATAATACTGTTGAAGCTCCTGGTAAATTCCTAGATAGACTGAGAGAAGCCCTTCGCAGATTCACTGAGATTGATCCCGAAAGTGAAGAGGGAAAAGTGATCTTAAAAGATAGATTTCTCACTCAGTCGGCTCCAGATATTCGCCGTAAGTTATCAAAACGGGCGCATGGACCAAATCAGTCTTTAGATAATCTGTTACAACTGGCTCAGACAGTCTATTATGGAAGGAAGGGAATATGAGGAAAAGAAAAAGAAAGGCAGAGAAAGACGAAGGAAAAGGCGGAAGCTCTCGCAATGGCTATGAAAACCGTTCTTAAGCAGCCTGAGAAAAATGCCCAGAGGGACCCAGGTGAAACGGGATGGGCTTGCTATTGCTGTGGAAAGGAGGGGCATCTCAAGAGAGATTGCCCTCAGGCATCTAAGCCGCCCCCGGCTCCAAGTCCGGTCTGCAAGGGACCACACTGGAGGAGAGACTGGCCCCAGAGGCGTAGGTCTCAGGGGTCTGACTCTCAAGACCAACAGGACTGAAGGTGCCCGGGGGTCCCCACACAAGCCCCCGTCCTAATTACACTTGAGGAGCCCCGGGTATTGATAACGGTGGGAGGCCAATCCGTCAATTTCCTTTTAGATACTGGGGCAACTTACTCCGTGCTTAATGAAGCCCCTGGCCCACTTTCTTCCCGATCCGCTTCCGTAATGGGACTGTCTGGACGAGCCAAAAGGTATTATTTCAGTTATTCTTTATCGTGCAACTGGGATTCTGTGCTATTTTCACACGAGTTTCTTATCGTGCCAGAATCACCCTCACCCCTTTTGGGAAGGGATATACTGAGCAAAGTCCATGCCTCTGTTTTCATGAATATGGAGCCCTCCCTTTCTCTCCCTTTAGTTGAACAAAATGTAAATCTTAGAGTATGGGCTGATGGAAAATCTGTGGGTCGAGCACAGAATGCTATTCCTGTAGTTGTCAAGCTCAAAGACCCACACTTATTCCCACATAAGAAGCAGTATCCACTGAAACCTGAGGTTAAAGAAGGGTTAAAACCCATCATTGAGAATTTAAAAGAGCAGGGACTGTTAGTTCCCTGTAACAGTCCATGCAACACTCCTATTTTGGGTATAAAGAAATCAAACGGTAAATGGAGACTAGTTCAAGATTTACGAATAATAAATGAGGCTGTGGTTCCTTTACACCCTGTGGTGTCTAATCCCTATACTCTATTGTCTGAAATTCCTGAATGAGCCAAATATTTCTCAGTAATTGATTTGAAAGATGCCTTCTATTCAGTGCCTTTGGCGGAAGAAAGTCAATTTCTATTTGCCTTTGAAGACCCCACGCAGCCAGCTTCTCAGTTAACCTGGACAGTTTTGCCCCAGGGATTTCGTGACAGTCCTCACTTATTTGGACAAAGCTTGTCACGGGATCTACAAAACTTTAATAGCTCTGAAGCGGTAGTGTTACAATATGTAGATGATATTTTGCTCTGTGCTGAGACAGAGGAAGCTTGTTCACGAGCCTCAGAAGATTTCTTAAACTTTCTGGCAGGCTGCGGTTACAAGGCTTCAAGAGAAAAGGCTCAGCTTTGTCAACAATCTGTTAGATATCTGGGCCTAATCATATCAGAAGGGACTAGGGCAATAGGTCCTGAGAGAATTAAACCTATACTAAACCATCCCCTACCTATGACTTTAAGGCAATTGAGAGGATTTTTGGGAATCACAGGCTACTGTCGTATTTGGATTCCGGGCTATGGGGAACTTGCCCGGCCTTTATATAAACTTATAGCTGAAACTCAGCAGGCCCAAACCGACAAGCTGGTTTGGTCTCCAGATACTCAAAAGGCTTTTAAGGTTCTTCAGACTGCTCTCCTGCAAGCTCTGGCTTTGAGTTTGCCCACAGGGTCAAAATTTAACTTGTTTGTCACTGAAAGAAAAGGTATGGCCTTGGGAGTTTTGACACAACCCCGAGGGCCTCATCAGCAACCTATTGCATATCTAAGCAAAGAATTAGATGTAATTGCACGTGGGTGGCCCCACTGCCTAAGAGTAATTGGAGCCACGGCTTTATTAGCACCTGAAACTTTGAAAATAATTAATGGACGAAACCTTACTGTACTGACTTCTCATGATGTGAGTTGAATCTTGAATTCTAAAGTTAATATTTGGATGACAGACAGTAGGCTTCTTAAATATCAGTCACTATTGTTAGAAGGACCAGTAACTAAGCTTAAAGTTTGTGGTGGAAATTTAAATCCTGCTACTTTCCTTCCTGAGAAGGAAAATGAAACACCTGATCATGATTGCTCCCAATTTTTAACTTTAAACTATGCAGCTCGGAAAGATCTAATAGATACCCCATTAGACAATCCTGACATGGAAATATTTACAGATGGCAGTTCTTTTGTTCGGGATGGAAAGCGTAAAACAGGTTATGCTGTGGTGACTGCTGAACAGGTTTTGGAAGCAAAATCTCTCCCCCAGGGAACCAGTGCCCAGTTAGCGGAGCTTGTGGCCCTGACCCGAGCTCTAGAGTTAAGCAAAGGGCAACGTGTGAATATTTACACTGATTCTAAGTATGCTTATTTGACTTTACATGCTCATGCTGCAATATGGAAAGAAAGACAGTTTAAAACAGCAACCGGAGAACCTATTAAGCATTTCAGAGAGATCGAGAGACTTTTAACTGCTATCTATTGTCCTAAAGAAGTAGCAGTTATGCATTGCAAAGGGCACAGCAGGGATGGGAGTAAAGTAGCTGCCGGTAACCTGTTAGCTGACTCTCAAGCCAAAAAAGCAGAACTTTACGAAACCCCTTCCTTACAGACGCCTTTGATCTGGACAGGTCCTGTGGAACAAGAAAAACCACAATATACTGAGGAAGAATTAGAAAGATATGAGAAAAGAGGAGCAAAGATTACTGATAAAGGATGGTTACAGTCCGAGGATGGACGATTAATAATTCCTGAGAATGCTCAGTGGAAAATTCTTAAGGGTTTACATCAGAGTTTTCATTTGGGTGTAGAAAGTACTTACCAGATGGCTTCTCGTTTGTTTGAAGGTAAAAATGTAATGAAAACTTTAAAGAACATTATCAAACGATGTGAGGTTTGTCAGAAAAATAACCCAAAGACTGAAAAGCTAGCCAAATCTGGGTTACAACGATAGGGAAAGTATCCTGGAGAAGACTGGGAAATTGATTTTACTCATATGCCAAAAGCTAATGGATATTCTTGCTTACAAGTTTGGGTGGATACTTTTACTGGATGGATTGAGGCTTTCCCCTGTCGTAGTGAACAAGCTAAAGAGGTTATAAATATTTTAATCCATGAAATTATCCCCAGGTTTGGGCTGCCACGGAGCCTTCAGAGTGACAATGGCTCCGCCTTTAAAGCTGCTGTAAATCAGGGGGTGTCTAAAGCTCTAGGAATAGAGTATCACTTACACTGCTCCTGGAGACCCCAATCCTCAGGAAAGGTTGAAAAAGCTAATGACATTATCAAAAGACATCTGCACAAATTAACTCAAGAAACGCAGGACAACTGGATTAAAGTCCTACCCATAGCTTTAATGAGGGCTCGAACTGCCCCCAAAAAGGAGGGGCTGTCCCCCTTTGAATGTATTTATGGAAGGCCTTTCTTAAGTACAGACATTGTCATAGATCCTGAAGCCTTGGAGTTAACTAATTATGTAACTCAGCTCTCAGCTTTTCAACAGGCATTAACAGAACTCCAGGAGACGACTCCTGACCCAGCCTCTGAATCTGAATCCAGCAAGCCTCTATTTGAGCCAGGAACTGAGGTCCTTATAAAAACATTGGGATCTGGGGGCTCATCCCTCGAGCCCCTCTGGGAAGGCCCTTACCAGGTTATTCTTTCTTCTCCCACAGCTGTCAAAGTGCCAGGAACTGATTCATGGGTGCATCACACTAGAGTCAAGAGATGGCACCCTGACCAAAACTAAGTGATGTCATTTTATGTCTTTACTTTTTATGCTCTGGCTTTGTACGTTTCAGATGGGCCTGATAATCTATGTGAGCCTACTTCTGCTGACTCCAGAAATCCTGAGTCTGCCATTTGATCCTCAAGACAATGCCTTCCTGTCCTGGGCTCACTCCTATGCTACAGTCCACAATCGGTCTAAGTGCTGGGTCTGCGGAGAACTCCCCACTTCATCAGTGGAAGGCTTCCCGTGGTGGATATCTCCACTTCAAGGAAAAGACTTTCTCCAAGTCTGTGAATACCTTCAACAACACAATCACATGTGATGCCTCTTCTTCATCTGGTGACATCTAACAACCCTAGAATGGACTGGTGTAATACTCTGTACCTTAACTATGGACATAATGTGACTTTTAATTTTGATTATACACTGTCTCAGTTTAATGACTATTTTGCTGCACATAAGACCAATAGGTCTAGATCTGATGGTTTTTTACCTGGTGTTTATCAAATATGGGATGAGGTTATTTGGCTAACTCCTGAAAAGGGACGTCTAATATCTACTGCCCCTATATGCTGGGAACAAACTGAGCCATCCCCCAAAGTTAGCCAACAACTTAATTACAATGATTGGAAACAATTGGGATTTTTGCCTCAAGAAATATGTAACGTAATCATTCCCGTGTTTTTCAACCCCAGTTCAGGACCTCCCTTTGTCTGGCCATGCACTAATTGGGACTGGATATCTCAGTCACGCTGGCTTGCTCCAAACGGGACTTACTGGATATGTGGCTCTTACCTATGGGCTTGGCTTCCCCTGGCTTGATAGGGAGATGCACCCTGGGTCTAGCATTTATTCATGGCTTTATATTTTCAGAGCTTCCAGAAAAGCCTGCTAATTTACCTCACCTTAAAACTCGGTGGGCAAGGTCTGTATTTCACTGGTATGATTATTTGGCTGCAGTGATTGTCCCCTCTTTGGGAACTACAGATGTTATGCTACGAGTAGATGCTTTGACTAATTTTACTCAACAGGCATTACGAGATTCTCAAAAAGCTATTTCAGCTCTTAATGCTGAACAAACGCAAATTAGAAAGGTGGTTTTACAAAATAGATTGGCTTTAGATATTCTGACAGCTGCACAAGGAGGAACTTGTGCCATCATTCATACTCAATGCTGCACATATATACCTGATATGAGCACTAATGTTACTCATTTTACTAAACACATGAACAAGATGATTGGGGCCATGGATACTCCTGAGGCCTCTATTGCCTCACTTTGGGATACGTTAACTAGTTCCCCATGGTGGAAATCTATCTTAATTACAATAATTCTTATTGTTTTGTTTTTGCTGTTTGCTCCCTGCATCTGTAACTGTGTAACTGGATTTGTTTCTAGTCGCATGAAAGCTTTTAAGTTACAAATGGTTGCTCAAACTCCTGCTATCACTGCAGCTTCTCCTGACTACTATTTGGGGACCCTGGATCAGACATCCTCACTATGAGGATTAGGAGAATATGTTGCCTCACCAATTTAGGGACAACGCCACTTGTCAGCTCGGAAGCAGTTATGGAATGAAAACGACGCCCATTTTCCTAGGCAACATAATTCTCCTAAAAGAAAAGGGGGGAATGAGAGGGTAACAGGCAGGAAGGCCAGGGGTCTCCAAATGGAAAAAAGAAGCTGCAGGTGCCAGACATTTTTATCTCTCTTAAGCGGCAGGAAGAAACAAACCAGCGATATGTTTTTCCTTCTCTATACAAATTTAAAAGAGGTTTCTCTTAAAGTGCTGTGTTGCCATGACACCTGGTCTCACCTGAAGCTAACTACTCTCAAACCTTGAGTTGAATAATATGTTTCTTTATCGTATGGAAATGTTGTCTTAAGCTATGTTAATGAACCCCAGACTCTATCTTCAAGTTGATTCCGCCAAATGGCCTAAATTTACTTAATCAGGTATTGTTCCACTAATCTATGTAAATGAAATTATTTGTTGGTATTCTACCCTTCTACAAGATTCAAGTCAATCGTTTTATGGCCAGGGATGAATTATCTGGTATCATTCTAAATTTTATGACATCCTTTTCATTAACAGACTGTGAGGGACTATATAACAGACAGCTAAAGACAAGGAGGGGGGTATTCTTTTGCCCCCTTCTGATGCCTATGTCAGAAGCTTTCTCTATCTCCTTTATACTTTAATAAAACTTTATTACACAAAAGCTCTGAGCGATCCAGCCTCATCTCTGGCCCCGGATTGAATTCGTCTCCTCCGGAGGCCAAGAATCCCGCGTCTAATCGTTCAGCAACAACCTTTCAGTTCTGAAGGTGAGGCGGGAGACCCAGGGTCCTTTTCCAGTAGCCAGAGGGTTATTGGGATTCCTATTAATGTTCAAGAATAGTCAGGCATCATCACTTTTTGAAGCAGTGAACTCCGCCTGCCTGTCGAGGGGTCAAAGGGATGTGAGGCATTCCGTCGAAAAGAGGCAAGGACCTAGGGCTTCCTATAGGGTCTCCACAGGGGATTCAGACATCCCTTCATCTTGTCAGATGAAAGAGGAGCCTGTATTCAAACTACAGCAAGGAAATCCGACCTCCTTTCGAGTCAGGGCTTCTCGGTGTCTATTCCACTTGAGGCAGCAAACTCAGTGTTACTCCCGCATACATATTGCTGAGAGAATTCTCCCCTTGAGGTGTTGGTGTTAAGTGGGGACACGTCTTGAGTCGAAGCCAGGGAATCACCTCTCAGCTTGAGACGATTTGGTGTACACGGAGCATTCCTCGACTTGCTGTGCTGAACTTGGTGTGTCCCCTCCATACTTGGGACAGTGTTGTCGGGGAATCTCTGGAGTTGCCTAAAGGAAGTCCAGCCACCGGTCGTGTTTGATGGGAAACGGGGGATGGCTCTGGAATCAATCAGGGGAATCGGGCCTCATATCGAGTTGATTTGGGGTACCTGGATCTCCTTCGTGTTGCCGTTGTGACCTCAGGCTCCCTCTAGACTTGTGACAGTGTTCTTGGGGACTGTCTCGAGATCCATCAAGCATGTCGAGGGTCCTTACATGTTTGATGGGGATCATAGAAGTGCTCTGCATGCAATGTAGTGGAATCAGGCCTCATCTGGCTTCGAGGGGGATGTCTCATGGTTTTTCTCGAGTTGGGGCGGGGACATAGGTTATATTCTCGAGTTATGGCGGGATGGCCCTTCAAAACTCGTGTTTGTTCACCGACGACAGGACTCCTGTCTAGTTAGAATGGACAACTCAGGAATCTCTTTGAGGCTGGGCAGGGCAAAAGGGATGGTTCTGAGAGGGTAACAGGCAGGAAGGCCAGGGGTCTCCAAATGGAAAAAAGAAGCTGCAGGTGCCAGACATTTTTATCTCTCTTAAGGGGCAGGAAGAAACAAACCAGCGATATGTTTTTCCTTCTCTATACAAGTTTAAAAGAGGTTTCTCTTAAAGTGCTGTGTTGCCATGACACCTGGTCTCACCTGAAGCTAACTACTCTCAAACCTTGAGTTGACCAATATGTTTCTTTTTCGTATGGAAATGTTGTCTTAAGCTATGTTAATGAACCTCAGACTCTATCATCTAGTTGGTTCCGCCAAATGGCCTAAATTTACTTACTCAGTTATTGTTCCCCTAATCTATGTAAATGAAATTATTTGTTGGTATTCTACCCTTCTACAAGATTCAAGTCAATAGTTTTATGGCCAGGGATGAATTATCTGGTATCATTCTAAATTTTATGACATCCTTTTCATTAACAGACTGTGAGTGACTATATAACAGACAGCTAAAGACTAGGAGGGGTATATTCTTTTGCCCCCTTCTGATGCCTATGTCAGAAGCTTTCTCTATCTCCTTTATACTTTAATAAAACTTTATTACACAAAAGCTCTGAGCGATCCAGCCTCGTCTCTGGCCCCAGATTGAATTCGTCTCCTCCGGAGGCCAAGAATCCCATGTCTAATCATTCAGCAACAACCTTTCATCTTGGGGGCTCGTCCGGGATCCTTCAAGACAAGGTAAGGATGCTTGGAGCTCTAGTTCTTTGTTCTCCTAGCAAACATGTTTTCTGCTGTACTTTACTAACTCCTCAGTGTGCTTGTGTGAATGAATGAAACGCCCTTGCGAAGCAAATGAGGAGCCCTCCTCTGCGGTTCTGCGGCGACCTCATAAGGCTTTTGGCAAAAACCTGTCGGGGGTTTATACCGACCTGCCAATGCCAAGAGGCAACCAATGTCTTCTTCAGGAACCGACCAGAAACGGGCAAAGCGTGTGGACCGAAGTCTCCTTTCTCGGTCAACTTTACGGTCTCTTTGACCATTTCATAACTCCTTGGGAATTAAAAGTACTAACCTAATCTATCGGATCATAGGCTTTCAAGGGACTTGTAATCTATGTTGCTACTGTACTGTGGCCTAGGTCTCAAACTTGGATTGGTAGTCAGGAAGCGCCTAGCCTCGCTAGGCATGGAAAGTTCGGAAGCTAGATGGAGCTCTAACTCATCTCTGAGGTTAAAGATGACTCAGATTGGAGCTGCAGTGGCTTTTTTTTCCTTTGGTAACACTGGCTCTTAGTGGACCAGAGGAGGCTCTTATACCGGTGTGGTAACACTTGGAAGGAACCTCTCAGTTTCATGTATGTATCGGTCTTGCTGTGGTCAGGAATATACTTAGGGTCGTGCACAGGCACTCAGGTGACAAATGTGTCCCCCAGGGGTATTAGCCTGGAAAACATTCTGGAAGGTTACTCTGATTGCACCCCGGGTGGCATCAGAGGCAAGCGAGGTGAAGGGCTGGACGTCTGGACGTCAGTCAGGGATGCCGTCAGGTCTACCCCTGGTGCATCCCCACCCCGTCTCGGTGGTAGAACCGGGAGGGACGAGTGTGACGCCTGCGTCGGTAAGGGACAGACTAAGTCTGACCAGGAAGGAAAAGCTTTTGGTGTAAAGTCTGTCTACACCCCCATCTAGAGCAGGGAGGGATGCCTCCGGTAGAAAAAATGGCGCTGGTCGCTTTTTTTCTCTCTTACAGATGGGAGCTAATAATTCCAGCCTCACTCCTTTGAACTGTATCCTGAAAAACTGGGATAGATTTGATCCCCAGGGCTTAAAGAAGAAACACCTGGTCTTCCTATGTGATACTCCATGGCCACGGTACCCACTGGAGGACGGCGAACGGTGGCCAGTTGGAGGGTCTCTTAAGTATAATACTGTTGAAGCTCCTGGTAAATTCCTAGATAGACTGAGAGAAGCCCTTCGCAGATTCACTGAGATTGATCCCGAAAGTGAAGAGGGAAAAGTGATCTTAAAAAGATAGATTTCTCACTCAGTCGGCTCCAGATATTCGCCGTAAGTTATCAAAACGGGCGCATGGACCAAATCAGTCTTTAGATAATCTGTTACAACTGGCTCAGACAGTCTATTATGGAAGGGAATATGAGGAAAAGAAAGAAAGGCAGAGAAAGACGAAGGAAAAGGCGGAAGCTCTCGCAATGGCTATGAAAACCGTTCTTAAGCAGCCTGAGAAAAATGCCCAGAGGGACCCAGGTGAAACGGGATGGGCTTGCTATTGCTGTGGAAAGGAGGGGCATCTCAAGAGAGATTGCCCTCAGGCATCTAAGCCGCCCCCGGCTCCAAGTCCGGTCTGCAAGGGACCACACTGGAGGAGAGACTGGCCCCAGAGGCGTAGGTCTCAGGGGTCTGACTCTCAAGACCAACAGGACTGAAGGTGCCCGGGGGTCCCCACACAAGCCCCCGTCCTAATTACACTTGAGGAGCCCCGGGTATTGATAACGGTGGGAGGCCAATCCGTCAATTTCCTTTTAGATACTGGGGCAACTTACTCCGTGCTTAATGAAGCCCCTGGCCCACTTTCTTCCCGATCCGCTTCCGTAATGGGACTGTCTGGACGAGCCAAAAGGTATTATTTCAGTTATTCTTTATCGTGCAACTGGGATTCTGTGCTATTTTCACACGAGTTTCTTATCGTGCCAGAATCACCCTCACCCCTTTTGGGAAGGGATATACTGAGCAAAGTCCATGCCTCTGTTTTCATGAATATGGAGCCCTCCCTTTCTCTCCCTTTAGTTGAACAAAATGTAAATCTTAGAGTATGGGCTGATGGAAAATCTGTGGGTCGAGCACAGAATGCTATTCCTGTAGTTGTCAAGCTCAAAGACCCACACTTATTCCCACATAAGAAGCAGTATCCACTGAAACCTGAGGTTAAAGAAGGGTTAAAACCCATCATTGAGAATTTAAAAGAGCAGGGACTGTTAGTTCCCTGTAACAGTCCATGCAACACTCCTATTTTGGGTATAAAGAAATCAAACGGTAAATGGAGACTAGTTCAAGATTTACGAATAATAAATGAGGCTGTGGTTCCTTTACACCCTGTGGTGTCTAATCCCTATACTCTATTGTCTGAAATTCCTGAATGAGCCAAATATTTCTCAGTAATTGATTTGAAAGATGCCTTCTATTCAGTGCCTTTGGCGGAAGAAAGTCAATTTCTATTTGCCTTTGAAGACCCCACGCAGCCAGCTTCTCAGTTAACCTGGACAGTTTTGCCCCAGGGATTTCGTGACAGTCCTCACTTATTTGGACAAAGCTTGTCACGGGATCTACAAAACTTTAATAGCTCTGAAGCGGTAGTGTTACAATATGTAGATGATATTTTGCTCTGTGCTGAGACAGAGGAAGCTTGTTCACGAGCCTCAGAAGATTTCTTAAACTTTCTGGCAGGCTGCGGTTACAAGGCTTCAAGAGAAAAGGCTCAGCTTTGTCAACAATCTGTTAGATATCTGGGCCTAATCATATCAGAAGGGACTAGGGCAATAGGTCCTGAGAGAATTAAACCTATACTAAACCATCCCCTACCTATGACTTTAAGGCAATTGAGAGGATTTTTGGGAATCACAGGCTACTGTCGTATTTGGATTCCGGGCTATGGGGAACTTGCCCGGCCTTTATATAAACTTATAGCTGAAACTCAGCAGGCCCAAACCGACAAGCTGGTTTGGTCTCCAGATACTCAAAAGGCTTTTAAGGTTCTTCAGACTGCTCTCCTGCAAGCTCTGGCTTTGAGTTTGCCCACAGGGTCAAAATTTAACTTGTTTGTCACTGAAAGAAAAGGTATGGCCTTGGGAGTTTTGACACAACCCCGAGGGCCTCATCAGCAACCTATTGCATATCTAAGCAAAGAATTAGATGTAATTGCACGTGGGTGGCCCCACTGCCTAAGAGTAATTGGAGCCACGGCTTTATTAGCACCTGAAACTTTGAAAATAATTAATGGACGAAACCTTACTGTACTGACTTCTCATGATGTGAGTTGAATCTTGAATTCTAAAGTTAATATTTGGATGACAGACAGTAGGCTTCTTAAATATCAGTCACTATTGTTAGAAGGACCAGTAACTAAGCTTAAAGTTTGTGGAAATTTAAATCCTGCTACTTTCCTTCCTGAGAAGGAAAATGAAACACCTGATCATGATTGCTCCCAATTTTTAACTTTAAACTATGCAGCTCGGAAAGATCTAATAGATACCCCATTAGACAATCCTGACATGGAAATATTTACAGATGGCAGTTCTTTTGTTCGGGATGGAAAGCGTAAAACAGGTTATGCTGTGGTGACTGCTGAACAGGTTTTGGAAGCAAAATCTCTCCCCCAGGGAACCAGTGCCCAGTTAGCGGAGCTTGTGGCCCTGACCCGAGCTCTAGAGTTAAGCAAAGGGCAACGTGTGAATATTTTTACACTGATTCTAAGTATGCTTATTTGACTTTACATGCTCATGCTGCAATATGGAAAGAAAGAAAGACAGTTTAAAACAGCAACCGGAGAACCTATTAAGCATTTCAGAGAGATCGAGAGACTTTTAACTGCTATCTATTGTCCTAAAGAAGTAGCAGTTATGCATTGCAAAGGGCACAGCAGGGATGGGAGTAAAGTAGCTGCCGGTAACCTGTTAGCTGACTCTCAAGCCAAAAAAGCAGAACTTTACGAAACCCCTTCCTTACAGACGCCTTTGATCTGGACAGGTCCTGTGGAACAAGAAAAACCACAATATACTGAGGAAGAATTAGAAAGATATGAGAAAAGAGGAGCAAAGATTACTGATAAAGGATGGTTACAGTCCGAGGATGGACGATTAATAATTCCTGAGAATGCTCAGTGGAAAATTCTTAAGGGTTTACATCAGAGTTTTCATTTGGGTGTAGAAAGTACTTACCAGATGGCTTCTCGTTTGTTTGAAGGTAAAAATGTAATGAAAACTTTAAAGAACATTATCAAACGATGTGAGGTTTGTCAGAAAAATAACCCAAAGACTGAAAAGCTAGCCAAATCTGGGTTACAACGATAGGGAAAGTATCCTGGAGAAGACTGGGAAATTGATTTTACTCATATGCCAAAAGCTAATGGATATTCTTGCTTACAAGTTTGGGTGGATACTTTTACTGGATGGATTGAGGCTTTCCCCTGTCGTAGTGAACAAGCTAAAGAGGTTATAAATATTTTAATCCATGAAATTATCCCCAGGTTTGGGCTGCCACGGAGCCTTCAGAGTGACAATGGCTCCGCCTTTAAAGCTGCTGTAAATCAGGGGGTGTCTAAAGCTCTAGGAATAGAGTATCACTTACACTGCTCCTGGAGACCCCAATCCTCAGGAAAGGTTGAAAAAGCTAATGACATTATCAAAAGACATCTGCACAAATTAACTCAAGAAACGCAGGACAACTGGATTAAAGTCCTACCCATAGCTTTAATGAGGGCTCGAACTGCCCCCAAAAAGGAGGGGCTGTCCCCCTTTGAATGTATTTATGGAAGGCCTTTCTTAAGTACAGACATTGTCATAGATCCTGAAGCCTTGGAGTTAACTAATTATGTAACTCAGCTCTCAGCTTTTCAACAGGCATTAACAGAACTCCAGGAGACGACTCCTGACCCAGCCTCTGAATCCAGCAAGCCTCTATTTGAGCCAGGAACTGAGGTCCTTATAAAAACATTGGGATCTGGGGGCTCATCCCTCGAGCCCCTCTGGGAAGGCCCTTACCAGGTTATTCTTTCTTCTCCCACAGCTGTCAAAGTGCCAGGAACTGATTCATGGGTGCATCACACTAGAGTCAAGAGATGGCACCCTGACCAAAACTAAGTGATGTCATTTTATGTCTTTACTTTTTATGCTCTGGCTTTGTACGTTTCAGATGGGCCTGATAATCTATGTGAGCCTACTTCTGCTGACTCCAGAAATCCTGAGTCTGCCATTTGATCCTCAAGACAATGCCTTCCTGTCCTGGGCTCACTCCTATGCTACAGTCACAATCGGTCTAAGTGCTGGGTCTGCGGAGAACTCCCCACTTCATCAGTGGAAGGCTTCCCGTGGTGGATATCTCCACTTCAAGGAAAAGACTTTCTCCAAGTCTGTGAATACCTTCAACAACAATCACATGTGATGCCTCTTCTTCATCTGGTGACATCTAACAACCCTAGAATGGACTGGTGTAATACTCTGTACCTTAACTATGGACATAATGTGACTTTTAATTTTGATTATACACTGTCTCAGTTTAATGACTATTTTGCTGCACATAAGACCAATAGGTCTAGATCTGATGGTTTTTTACCTGGTGTTTATCAAATATGGGATGAGGTTATTTGGCTAACTCCTGAAAAGGGACGTCTAATATCTACTGCCCCTATATGCTGGGAACAAACTGAGCCATCCCCCAAAGTTAGCCAACAACTTAATTACAATGATTGGAAACAATTGGGATTTTTGCCTCAAGAAATATGTAACGTAATCATTCCCGTGTTTTTCAACCCCAGTTCAGGACCTCCCTTTGTCTGGCCATGCACTAATTGGGACTGGATATCTCAGTCACGCTGGCTTGCTCCAAACGGGACTTACTGGATATGTGGCTCTTACCTATGGGCTTGGCTTCCCCCTGGCTTGATAGGGAGATGCACCCTGGGTCTAGCATTTATTCATGGCTTTATATTTTCAGAGCTTCCAGAAAAGCCTGCTAATTTACCTCACCTTAAAACTCGGTGGGCAAGGTCTGTATTTCACTGGTATGATTATTTGGCTGCAGTGATTGTCCCCTCTTTGGGAACTACAGATGTTATGCTACGAGTAGATGCTTTGACTAATTTTACTCAACAGGCATTACGAGATTCTCAAAAAGCTATTTCAGCTCTTAATGCTGAACAAACGCAAATTAGAAAGGTGGTTTTACAAAATAGATTGGCTTTAGATATTCTGACAGCTGCACAAGGAGGAACTTGTGCCATCATTCATACTCAATGCTGCACATATATACCTGATATGAGCACTAATGTTACTCATTTTACTAAACACATGAACAAGATGATTGGGGCCATGGATACTCCTGAGGCCTCTATTGCCTCACTTTGGGATACGTTAACTAGTTCCCCATGGTGGAAATCTATCTTAATTACAATAATTCTTATTGTTTTGTTTTTGCTGTTTGCTCCCTGCATCTGTAACTGTGTAACTGGATTTGTTTCTAGTCGCATGAAAGCTTTTAAGTTACAAATGGTTGCTCAAACTCCTGCTATCACTGCAGCTTCTCCTGACTACTATTTGGGGACCCTGGATCAGACATCCTCACTATGAGGATTAGGAGAATATGTTGCCTCACCAATTTAGGGACAACGCCACTTGTCAGCTCGGAAGCAGTTATGGAATGAAAACGACGCCCATTTTCCTAGGCAACATAATTCTCCTAAAAGAAAAGGGGGGAATGAGAGGGTAACAGGCAGGAAGGCCAGGGGTCTCCAAATGGAAAAAAGAAGCTGCAGGTGCCAGACATTTTTATCTCTCTTAAGCGGCAGGAAGAAACAAACCAGCGATATGTTTTTCCTTCTCTATACAAATTTAAAAGAGGTTTCTCTTAAAGTGCTGTGTTGCCATGACACCTGGTCTCACCTGAAGCTAACTACTCTCAAACCTTGAGTTGAATAATATGTTTCTTTATCGTATGGAAATGTTGTCTTAAGCTATGTTAATGAACCCCAGACTCTATCTTCAAGTTGATTCCGCCAAATGGCCTAAATTTACTTAATCAGGTATTGTTCCACTAATCTATGTAAATGAAATTATTTGTTGGTATTCTACCCTTCTACAAGATTCAAGTCAATCGTTTTATGGCCAGGGATGAATTATCTGGTATCATTCTAAATTTTATGACATCCTTTTCATTAACAGACTGTGAGGGACTATATAACAGACAGCTAAAGACAAGGAGGGGGGTATTCTTTTGCCCCCTTCTGATGCCTATGTCAGAAGCTTTCTCTCTATCTCTCCTTATACTTTAATAAAACTTTATTACACAAAAGCTCTGAGCGATCCAGCCTCATCTCTGGCCCCGGATTGAATTCGTCTCCTCCGGAGGCCAAGAATCCCGCGTCTAATCGTTCAGCAACAACCTTTCAGTTCTGAAGGTGAGGCGGGAGACCCAGGGTCCTTTTCCAGTAGCCAGAGGGTTATTGGGATTCCTATTAATGTTCAAGAATAGTCAGGCATCATCACTTTTTGAAGCAGTGAACTCCGCCTGCCTGTCGAGGGGTCAAAGGGATGTGAGGCATTCCGTCGAAAAGAGGCAAGGACCTAGGGCTTCCTATAGGGTCTCCACAGGGGATTCAGACATCCCTTCATCTTGTCAGATGAAAGAGGAGCCTGTATTCAAACTACAGCAAGGAAATCCGACCTCCTTTCGAGTCAGGGCTTCTCGGTGTCTATTCCACTTGAGGCAGCAAACTCAGTGTTACTCCCGCATACATATTGCTGAGAGAATTCTCCCCTTGAGGTGTTGGTGTTAAGTGGGGACACGTCTTGAGTCGAAGCCAGGGAATCACCTCTCAGCTTGAGACGATTTGGTGTACACGGAGCATTCCTCGACTTGCTGTGCTGAACTTGGTGTTCCTCCATACTTGGGACAGTGTTGTCGGGGAATCTCTGGAGTTGCCTAAAGGAAGTCCAGCCACCGGTCGTGTTTGATGGGAAACGGGGGATGGCTCTGGAATCAATCAGGGGAATCGGGCCTCATATCGAGTTGATTTGGGGTACCTGGATCTCCTTCGTGTTGCCGTTGTGACCTCAGGCTCCCTCTAGACTTGTGACAGTGTTCTTGGGGACTGTCTCGAGATCCATCAAGCATGTCGAGGGTCCTTACATGTTTGATGGGGATCATAGAAGTGCTCTGCATGCAATGTAGTGGAATCAGGCCTCATCTGGCTTCGAGGGGGATGTCTCATGGTTTTTCTCGAGTTGGGGCGGGGACATAGGTTATATTCTCGAGTTATGGCGGGATGGCCCTTCAAAACTCGTGTTTGTTCACCGACGACAGGACTCCTGTCTAGTTAGAATGGACAACTCAGGAATCTCTTTGAGGCTGGGCAGGGCAAAAGGGATGGTTCTGAGAGGGTAACAGGCAGGAAGGCCAGGGGTCTCCAAATGGAAAAAAGAAGCTGCAGGTGCCAGACATTTTTATCTCTCTTAAGGGGCAGGAAGAAACAAACCAGCGATATGTTTTTCCTTCTCTATACAAGTTTAAAAGAGGTTTCTCTTAAAGTGCTGTGTTGCCATGACACCTGGTCTCACCTGAAGCTAACTACTCTCAAACCTTGAGTTGACCAATATGTTTCTTTTTCGTATGGAAATGTTGTCTTAAGCTATGTTAATGAACCTCAGACTCTATCATCTAGTTGGTTCCGCCAAATGGCCTAAATTTACTTACTCAGTTATTGTTCCCCTAATCTATGTAAATGAAATTATTTGTTGGTATTCTACCCTTCTACAAGATTCAAGTCAATAGTTTTATGGCCAGGGATGAATTATCTGGTATCATTCTAAATTTTATGACATCCTTTTCATTAACAGACTGTGAGTGACTATATAACAGACAGCTAAAGACTAGGAGGGGGGTATTCTTTTGCCCCCTTCTGATGCCTATGTCAGAAGCTTTCTCTATCTCCTTTATACTTTAATAAAACTTTATTACACAAAAGCTCTGAGCGATCCAGCCTCGTCTCTGGCCCCAGATTGAATTCGTCTCCTCCGGAGGCCAAGAATCCCATGTCTAATCATTCAGCAACAACCTTTCATCTTGGGGGCTCGTCCGGGATCCTTCAAGACAAGGTAAGGATGCTTGGAGCTCTAGTTCTTTGTTCTCCTAGCAAACATGTTTTCTGCTGTACTTTACTAACTCCTCAGTGTGCTTGTGTGAATGAATGAAACGCCCTTGCGAAGCAAATGAGGAGCCCTCCTCTGCGGTTCTGCGGCGACCTCATAAGGCTTTTGGCAAAAACCTGTCGGGGGTTTATACCGACCTGCCAATGCCAAGAGGCAACCAATGTCTTCTTCAGGAACCGACCAGAAACGGGCAAAGCGTGTGGACCGAAGTCTCCTTTCTCGGTCAACTTTACGGTCTCTTTGACCATTTCATAACTCCTTGGGAATTAAAAGTACTAACCTAATCTATCGGATCATAGGCTTTCAAGGGACTTGTAATCTATGTTGCTACTGTACTGTGGCCTAGGTCTCAAACTTGGATTGGTAGTCAGGAAGCGCCTAGCCTCGCTAGGCATGGAAAGTTCGGAAGCTAGATGGAGCTCTAACTCATCTCTGAGGTTAAAGATGACTCAGATTGGAGCTGCAGTGGCTTTTTTTTCCTTTGGTAACACTGGCTCTTAGTGGACCAGAGGAGGCTCTTATACCGGTGTGGTAACACTTGGAAGGAACCTCTCAGTTTCATGTATGTATCGGTCTTGCTGTGGTCAGGAATATACTTAGGGTCGTGCACAGGCACTCAGGTGACAAATGTGTCCCCCAGGGGTATTAGCCTGGAAAACATTCTGGAAGGTTACTCTGATTGCACCCCGGGTGGCATCAGAGGCAAGCGAGGTGAAGGGCTGGACGTCAGTCAGGGATGCCGTCAGGTCTACCCCTGGTGCATCCCCACCCCGTCTCGGTGGTAGAACCGGGAGGGACGAGTGTGACGCCTGCGTCGGTAAGGGACAGACTAAGTCTGACCAGGAAGGAAAAGCTTTTGGTGTAAAGTCTGTCTACACCCCCATCTAGAGCAGGGAGGGATGCCTCCGGTAGAAAAAATGGCGCTGGTCGCTTTTTTTCTCTCTTACAGATGGGAGCTAATAATTCCAGCCTCACTCCTTTGAACTGTATCCTGAAAAACTGGGATAGATTTGATCCCCAGGGCTTAAAGAAGAAACACCTGGTCTTCCTATGTGATACTCCATGGCCACGGTACCCACTGGAGGACGGCGAACGGTGGCCAGTTGGAGGGTCTCTCTTAAGTATAATACTGTTGAAGCTCCTGGTAAATTCCTAGATAGACTGAGAGAAGCCCTTCGCAGATTCACTGAGATTGATCCCGAAAGTGAAGAGGGAAAAGTGATCTTAAAAGATAGATTTCTCACTCAGTCGGCTCCAGATATTCGCCGTAAGTTATCAAAACGGGCGCATGGACCAAATCAGTCTTTAGATAATCTGTTACAACTGGCTCAGACAGTCTATTATGGAAGGGAATATGAGGAAAAGAAAGAAAGGCAGAGAAAGACGAAGGAAAAGGCGGAAGCTCTCGCAATGGCTATGAAAACCGTTCTTAAGCAGCCTGAGAAAAATGCCCAGAGGGACCCAGGTGAAACGGGATGGGCTTGCTATTGCTGTGGAAAGGAGGGGCATCTCAAGAGAGATTGCCCTCAGGCATCTAAGCCGCCCCCGGCTCCAAGTCCGGTCTGCAAGGGACCACACTGGAGGAGAGACTGGCCCCAGAGGCGTAGGTCTCAGGGGTCTGACTCTCAAGACCAACAGGACTGAAGGTGCCCGGGGGTCCCCACACAAGCCCCCGTCCTAATTACACTTGAGGAGCCCCGGGTATTGATAACGGTGGGAGGCCAATCCGTCAATTTCCTTTTAGATACTGGGGCAACTTACTCCGTGCTTAATGAAGCCCCTGGCCCACTTTCTTCCCGATCCGCTTCCGTAATGGGACTGTCTGGACGAGCCAAAAGGTATTATTTCAGTTATTCTTTATCGTGCAACTGGGATTCTGTGCTATTTTCACACGAGTTTCTTATCGTGCCAGAATCACCCTCACCCCTTTTGGGAAGGGATATACTGAGCAAAGTCCATGCCTCTGTTTTCATGAATATGGAGCCCTCCCTTTCTCTCCCTTTAGTTGAACAAAATGTAAATCTTAGAGTATGGGCTGATGGAAAATCTGTGGGTCGAGCACAGAATGCTATTCCTGTAGTTGTCAAGCTCAAAGACCCACACTTATTCCCACATAAGAAGCAGTATCCACTGAAACCTGAGGTTAAAGAAGGGTTAAAACCCATCATTGAGAATTTAAAAGAGCAGGGACTGTTAGTTCCCTGTAACAGTCCATGCAACACTCCTATTTTGGGTATAAAGAAATCAAACGGTAAATGGAGACTAGTTCAAGATTTACGAATAATAAATGAGGCTGTGGTTCCTTTACACCCTGTGGTGTCTAATCCCTATACTCTATTGTCTGAAATTCCTGAATGAGCCAAATATTTCTCAGTAATTGATTTGAAAGATGCCTTCTATTCAGTGCCTTTGGCGGAAGAAAGTCAATTTCTATTTGCCTTTGAAGACCCCACGCAGCCAGCTTCTCAGTTAACCTGGACAGTTTTGCCCCAGGGATTTCGTGACAGTCCTCACTTATTTGGACAAAGCTTGTCACGGGATCTACAAAACTTTAATAGCTCTGAAGCGGTAGTGTTACAATATGTAGATGATATTTTGCTCTGTGCTGAGACAGAGGAAGCTTGTTCACGAGCCTCAGAAGATTTCTTAAACTTTCTGGCAGGCTGCGGTTACAAGGCTTCAAGAGAAAAGGCTCAGCTTTGTCAACAATCTGTTAGATATCTGGGCCTAATCATATCAGAAGGGACTAGGGCAATAGGTCCTGAGAGAATTAAACCTATACTAAACCATCCCCTACCTATGACTTTAAGGCAATTGAGAGGATTTTTGGGAATCACAGGCTACTGTCGTATTTGGATTCCGGGCTATGGGGAACTTGCCCGGCCTTTATATAAACTTATAGCTGAAACTCAGCAGGCCCAAACCGACAAGCTGGTTTGGTCTCCAGATACTCAAAAGGCTTTTAAGGTTCTTCAGACTGCTCTCCTGCAAGCTCTGGCTTTGAGTTTGCCCACAGGGTCAAAATTTAACTTGTTTGTCACTGAAAGAAAAGGTATGGCCTTGGGAGTTTTGACACAACCCCGAGGGCCTCATCAGCAACCTATTGCATATCTAAGCAAAGAATTAGATGTAATTGCACGTGGGTGGCCCCACTGCCTAAGAGTAATTGGAGCCACGGCTTTATTAGCACCTGAAACTTTGAAAATAATTAATGGACGAAACCTTACTGTACTGACTTCTCATGATGTGAGTTGAATCTTGAATTCTAAAGTTAATATTTGGATGACAGACAGTAGGCTTCTTAAATATCAGTCACTATTGTTAGAAGGACCAGTAACTAAGCTTAAAGTTTGTGGAAATTTAAATCCTGCTACTTTCCTTCCTGAGAAGGAAAATGAAACACCTGATCATGATTGCTCCCAATTTTTAACTTTAAACTATGCAGCTCGGAAAGATCTAATAGATACCCCATTAGACAATCCTGACATGGAAATATTTACAGATGGCAGTTCTTTTGTTCGGGATGGAAAGCGTAAAACAGGTTATGCTGTGGTGACTGCTGAACAGGTTTTGGAAGCAAAATCTCTCCCCCAGGGAACCAGTGCCCAGTTAGCGGAGCTTGTGGCCCTGACCCGAGCTCTAGAGTTAAGCAAAGGGCAACGTGTGAATATTTACACTGATTCTAAGTATGCTTATTTGACTTTACATGCTCATGCTGCAATATGGAAAGAAAGACAGTTTAAAACAGCAACCGGAGAACCTATTAAGCATTTCAGAGAGATCGAGAGACTTTTAACTGCTATCTATTGTCCTAAAGAAGTAGCAGTTATGCATTGCAAAGGGCACAGCAGGGATGGGAGTAAAGTAGCTGCCGGTAACCTGTTAGCTGACTCTCAAGCCAAAAAAGCAGAACTTTACGAAACCCCTTCCTTACAGACGCCTTTGATCTGGACAGGTCCTGTGGAACAAGAAAAACCACAATATACTGAGGAAGAATTAGAAAGATATGAGAAAAGAGGAGCAAAGATTACTGATAAAGGATGGTTACAGTCCGAGGATGGACGATTAATAATTCCTGAGAATGCTCAGTGGAAAATTCTTAAGGGTTTACATCAGAGTTTTCATTTGGGTGTAGAAAGTACTTACCAGATGGCTTCTCGTTTGTTTGAAGGTAAAAATGTAATGAAAACTTTAAAGAACATTATCAAACGATGTGAGGTTTGTCAGAAAAATAACCCAAAGACTGAAAAGCTAGCCAAATCTGGGTTACAACGATAGGGAAAGTATCCTGGAGAAGACTGGGAAATTGATTTTACTCATATGCCAAAAGCTAATGGATATTCTTGCTTACAAGTTTGGGTGGATACTTTTACTGGATGGATTGAGGCTTTCCCCTGTCGTAGTGAACAAGCTAAAGAGGTTATAAATATTTTAATCCATGAAATTATCCCCAGGTTTGGGCTGCCACGGAGCCTTCAGAGTGACAATGGCTCCGCCTTTAAAGCTGCTGTAAATCAGGGGGTGTCTAAAGCTCTAGGAATAGAGTATCACTTACACTGCTCCTGGAGACCCCAATCCTCAGGAAAGGTTGAAAAAGCTAATGACATTATCAAAAGACATCTGCACAAATTAACTCAAGAAACGCAGGACAACTGGATTAAAGTCCTACCCATAGCTTTAATGAGGGCTCGAACTGCCCCCAAAAAGGAGGGGCTGTCCCCCTTTGAATGTATTTATGGAAGGCCTTTCTTAAGTACAGACATTGTCATAGATCCTGAAGCCTTGGAGTTAACTAATTATGTAACTCAGCTCTCAGCTTTTCAACAGGCATTAACAGAACTCCAGGAGACGACTCCTGACCCAGCCTCTGAATCCAGCAAGCCTCTATTTGAGCCAGGAACTGAGGTCCTTATAAAAACATTGGGATCTGGGGGCTCATCCCTCGAGCCCCTCTGGGAAGGCCCTTACCAGGTTATTCTTTCTTCTCCCACAGCTGTCAAAGTGCCAGGAACTGATTCATGGGTGCATCACACTAGAGTCAAGAGATGGCACCCTGACCAAAACTAAGTGATGTCATTTTATGTCTTTACTTTTTATGCTCTGGCTTTGTACGTTTCAGATGGGCCTGATAATCTATGTGAGCCTACTTCTGCTGACTCCAGAAATCCTGAGTCTGCCATTTGATCCTCAAGACAATGCCTTCCTGTCCTGGGCTCACTCCTATGCTACAGTCCACAATCGGTCTAAGTGCTGGGTCTGCGGAGAACTCCCCACTTCATCAGTGGAAGGCTTCCCGTGGTGGATATCTCCACTTCAAGGAAAAGACTTTCTCCAAGTCTGTGAATACCTTCAACAACAATCACATGTGATGCCTCTTCTTCATCTGGTGACATCTAACAACCCTAGAATGGACTGGTGTAATACTCTGTACCTTAACTATGGACATAATGTGACTTTTAATTTTGATTATACACTGTCTCAGTTTAATGACTATTTTGCTGCACATAAGACCAATAGGTCTAGATCTGATGGTTTTTTACCTGGTGTTTATCAAATATGGGATGAGGTTATTTGGCTAACTCCTGAAAAGGGACGTCTAATATCTACTGCCCCTATATGCTGGGAACAAACTGAGCCATCCCCCAAAGTTAGCCAACAACTTAATTACAATGATTGGAAACAATTGGGATTTTTGCCTCAAGAAATATGTAACGTAATCATTCCCGTGTTTTTCAACCCCAGTTCAGGACCTCCCTTTGTCTGGCCATGCACTAATTGGGACTGGATATCTCAGTCACGCTGGCTTGCTCCAAACGGGACTTACTGGATATGTGGCTCTTACCTATGGGCTTGGCTTCCCCCTGGCTTGATAGGGAGATGCACCCTGGGTCTAGCATTTATTCATGGCTTTATATTTTCAGAGCTTCCAGAAAAGCCTGCTAATTTACCTCACCTTAAAACTCGGTGGGCAAGGTCTGTATTTCACTGGTATGATTATTTGGCTGCAGTGATTGTCCCCTCTTTGGGAACTACAGATGTTATGCTACGAGTAGATGCTTTGACTAATTTTACTCAACAGGCATTACGAGATTCTCAAAAAGCTATTTCAGCTCTTAATGCTGAACAAACGCAAATTAGAAAGGTGGTTTTACAAAATAGATTGGCTTTAGATATTCTGACAGCTGCACAAGGAGGAACTTGTGCCATCATTCATACTCAATGCTGCACATATATACCTGATATGAGCACTAATGTTACTCATTTTACTAAACACATGAACAAGATGATTGGGGCCATGGATACTCCTGAGGCCTCCATTGCCTCACTTTGGGATACGTTAACTAGTTCCCCATGGTGGAAATCTATCTTAATTACAATAATTCTTATTGTTTTGTTTTTGCTGTTTGCTCCCTGCATCTGTAACTGTGTAACTGGATTTGTTTCTAGTCGCATGAAAGCTTTTAAGTTACAAATGGTTGCTCAAACTCCTGCTATCACTGCAGCTTCTCCTGACTACTATTTGGGGACCCTGGATCAGACATCCTCACTATGAGGATTAGGAGAATATGTTGCCTCACCAATTTAGGGACAACGCCACTTGTCAGCTCGGAAGCAGTTATGGAATGAAAACGACGCCCATTTTCCTAGGCAACATAATTCTCCTAAAAGAAAAGGGGGGAATGAGAGGGTAACAGGCAGGAAGGCCAGGGGTCTCCAAATGGAAAAAAGAAGCTGCAGGTGCCAGACATTTTTATCTCTCTTAAGCGGCAGGAAGAAACAAACCAGCGATATGTTTTTCCTTCTCTATACAAATTTAAAAGAGGTTTCTCTTAAAGTGCTGTGTTGCCATGACACCTGGTCTCACCTGAAGCTAACTACTCTCAAACCTTGAGTTGAATAATATGTTTCTTTATCGTATGGAAATGTTGTCTTAAGCTATGTTAATGAACCCCAGACTCTATCTTCAAGTTGATTCCGCCAAATGGCCTAAATTTACTTAATCAGGTATTGTTCCACTAATCTATGTAAATGAAATTATTTGTTGGTATTCTACCCTTCTACAAGATTCAAGTCAATCGTTTTATGGCCAGGGATGAATTATCTGTATCATTCTAAATTTTATGACATCCTTTTCATTAACAGACTGTGAGGGACTATATAACAGACAGCTAAAGACAAGGAGGGGGGTATTCTTTTGCCCCCTTCTGATGCCTATGTCAGAAGCTTTCTCTATCTCCTTTATACTTTAATAAAACTTTATTACACAAAAGCTCTGAGCGATCCAGCCTCATCTCTGGCCCCGGATTGAATTCGTCTCCTCCGGAGGCCAAGAATCCCGCGTCTAATCGTTCAGCAACAACCTTTCAGTTCTGAAGGTGAGGCGGGAGACCCAGGGTCCTTTTCCAGTAGCCAGAGGGTTATTGGGATTCCTATTAATGTTCAAGAATAGTCAGGCATCATCACTTTTTGAAGCAGTGAACTCCGCCTGCCTGTCGAGGGGTCAAAGGGATGTGAGGCATTCCGTCGAAAAGAGGCAAGGACCTAGGGCTTCCTATAGGGTCTCCACAGGGGATTCAGACATCCCTTCATCTTGTGAGATGAAAGAGGAGCCTGTATTCAAACTACAGCAAGGAAATCCGACCTCCTTTCGAGTCAGGGCTTCTCGGTGTCTATTCCACTTGAGGCAGCAAACTCAGTGTTACTCCCGCATACATATTGCTGAGAGAATTCTCCCCTTGAGGTGTTGGTGTTAAGTGGGGACACGTCTTGAGTCGAAGCCAGGGAATCACCTCTCAGCTTGAGACGATTTGGTGTACACGGAGCATTCCTCGACTTGCTGTGCTGAACTTGGTGTTCCTCCATACTTGGGACAGTGTTGTCGGGGAATCTCTGGAGTTGCCTAAAGGAAGTCCAGCCACCGGTCGTGTTTGATGGGAAACGGGGGATGGCTCTGGAATCAATCAGGGGAATCGGGCCTCATATCGAGTTGATTTGGGGTACCTGGATCTCCTTCGTGTTGCCGTTGTGACCTCAGGCTCCCTCTAGACTTGTGACAGTGTTCTTGGGGACTGTCTCGAGATCCATCAAGCATGTCGAGGGTCCTTACATGTTTGATGGGGATCATAGAAGTGCTCTGCATGCAATGTAGTGGAATCAGGCCTCATCTGGCTTCGAGGGGGATGTCTCATGGTTTTTCTCGAGTTGGGGCGGGGACATAGGTTATATTCTCGAGTTATGGCGGGATGGCCCTTCAAAACTCGTGTTTGTTCACCGACGACAGGACTCCTGTCTAGTTAGAATGGACAACTCAGGAATCTCTTTGAGGCTGGGCAGGGCAAAAGGGATGGTTCTGAGAGGGTAACAGGCAGGAAGGCCAGGGGTCTCCAAATGGAAAAAAGAAGCTGCAGGTGCCAGACATTTTTATCTCTCTTAAGGGGCAGGAAGAAACAAACCAGCGATATGTTTTTCCTTCTCTATACAAGTTTAAAAGAGGTTTCTCTTAAAGTGCTGTGTTGCCATGACACCTGGTCTCACCTGAAGCTAACTACTCTCAAACCTTGAGTTGACCAATATGTTTCTTTTTCGTATGGAAATGTTGTCTTAAGCTATGTTAATGAACCTCAGACTCTATCATCTAGTTGGTTCCGCCAAATGGCCTAAATTTACTTACTCAGTTATTGTTCCCCTAATCTATGTAAATGAAATTATTTGTTGGTATTCTACCCTTCTACAAGATTCAAGTCAATAGTTTTATGGCCAGGGATGAATTATCTGGTATCATTCTAAATTTTATGACATCCTTTTCATTAACAGACTGTGAGTGACTATATAACAGACAGCTAAAGACTAGGAGGGGGGTATTCTTTTGCCCCCTTCTGATGCCTATGTCAGAAGCTTTCTCTATCTCCTTTATACTTTAATAAAACTTTATTACACAAAAGCTCTGAGCGATCCAGCCTCGTCTCTGGCCCCAGATTGAATTCGTCTCCTCCGGAGGCCAAGAATCCCATGTCTAATCATTCAGCAACAACCTTTCATCTTGGGGGCTCGTCCGGGATCCTTCAAGACAAGGTAAGGATGCTTGGAGCTCTAGTTCTTTGTTCTCCTAGCAAACATGTTTTCTGCTGTACTTTACTAACTCCTCAGTGTGCTTGTGTGAATGAATGAAACGCCCTTGCGAAGCAAATGAGGAGCCCTCCTCTGCGGTTCTGCGGCGACCTCATAAGGCTTTTGGCAAAAACCTGTCGGGGGTTTATACCGACCTGCCAATGCCAAGAGGCAACCAATGTCTTCTTCAGGAACCGACCAGAAACGGGCAAAGCGTGTGGACCGAAGTCTCCTTTCTCGGTCAACTTTACGGTCTCTTTGACCATTTCATAACTCCTTGGGAATTAAAAGTACTAACCTAATCTATCGGATCATAGGCTTTCAAGGGACTTGTAATCTATGTTGCTACTGTACTGTGGCCTAGGTCTCAAACTTGGATTGGTAGTCAGGAAGCGCCTAGCCTCGCTAGGCATGGAAAGTTCGGAAGCTAGATGGAGCTCTAACTCATCTCTGAGGTTAAAGATGACTCAGATTGGAGCTGCAGTGGCTGCTTTTTTTCCTTTGGTAACACTGGCTCTTAGTGGACCAGAGGAGGCTCTTATACCGGTGTGGTAACACTTGGAAGGAACCTCTCAGTTTCATGTATGTATCGGTCTTGCTGTGGTCAGGAATATACTTAGGGTCGTGCACAGGCACTCAGGTGACAAATGTGTCCCCCAGGGGTATTAGCCTGGAAAACATTCTGGAAGGTTACTCTGATTGCACCCCGGGTGGCATCAGAGGCAAGCGAGGTGAAGGGCTGGACGTCAGTCAGGGATGCCGTCAGGTCTACCCCTGGTGCATCCCCACCCCGTCTCGGTGGTAGAACCGGGAGGGACGAGTGTGACGCCTGCGTCGGTAAGGGACAGACTAAGTCTGACCAGGAAGGAAAAGCTTTTGGTGTAAAGTCTGTCTACACCCCCATCTAGAGCAGGGAGGGATGCCTCCGGTAGAAAAAATGGCGCTGGTCGCTTTTTTTCTCTCTTACAGATGGGAGCTAATAATTCCAGCCTCACTCTTTGAACTGTATCCTGAAAAACTGGGATAGATTTGATCCCCAGGGCTTAAAGAAGAAACACCTGGTCTTCCTATGTGATACTCCATGGCCACGGTACCCACTGGAGGACGGCGAACGGTGGCCAGTTGGAGGGTCTCTTAAGTATAATACTGTTGAAGCTCCTGGTAAATTCCTAGATAGACTGAGAGAAGCCCTTCGCAGATTCACTGAGATTGATCCCGAAAGTGAAGAGGGAAAAGTGATCTTAAAAGATAGATTTCTCACTCAGTCGGCTCCAGATATTCGCCGTAAGTTATCAAAACGGGCGCATGGACCAAATCAGTCTTTAGATAATCTGTTACAACTGGCTCAGACAGTCTATTATGGAAGGGAATATGAGGAAAAGAAAGAAAGGCAGAGAAAGACGAAGGAAAAGGCGGAAGCTCTCGCAATGGCTATGAAAACCGTTCTTAAGCAGCCTGAGAAAAATGCCCAGAGGGACCCAGGTGAAACGGGATGGGCTTGCTATTGCTGTGGAAAGGAGGGGCATCTCAAGAGAGATTGCCCTCAGGCATCTAAGCCGCCCCCGGCTCCAAGTCCGGTCTGCAAGGGACCACACTGGAGGAGAGACTGGCCCCAGAGGCGTAGGTCTCAGGGGTCTGACTCTCAAGACCAACAGGACTGAAGGTGCCCGGGGGTCCCCACACAAGCCCCCGTCCTAATTACACTTGAGGAGCCCCGGGTATTGATAACGGTGGGAGGCCAATCCGTCAATTTCCTTTTAGATACTGGGGCAACTTACTCCGTGCTTAATGAAGCCCCTGGCCCACTTTCTTCCCGATCCGCTTCCGTAATGGGACTGTCTGGACGAGCCAAAAGGTATTATTTCAGTTATTCTTTATCGTGCAACTGGGATTCTGTGCTATTTTCACACGAGTTTCTTATCGTGCCAGAATCACCCTCACCCCTTTTGGGAAGGGATATACTGAGCAAAGTCCATGCCTCTGTTTTCATGAATATGGAGCCCTCCCTTTCTCTCCCTTTAGTTGAACAAAATGTAAATCTTAGAGTATGGGCTGATGGAAAATCTGTGGGTCGAGCACAGAATGCTATTCCTGTAGTTGTCAAGCTCAAAGACCCACACTTATTCCCACATAAGAAGCAGTATCCACTGAAACCTGAGGTTAAAGAAGGGTTAAAACCCATCATTGAGAATTTAAAAGAGCAGGGACTGTTAGTTCCCTGTAACAGTCCATGCAACACTCCTATTTTGGGTATAAAGAAATCAAACGGTAAATGGAGACTAGTTCAAGATTTACGAATAATAAATGAGGCTGTGGTTCCTTTACACCCTGTGGTGTCTAATCCCTATACTCTATTGTCTGAAATTCCTGAATGAGCCAAATATTTCTCAGTAATTGATTTGAAAGATGCCTTCTATTCAGTGCCTTTGGCGGAAGAAAGTCAATTTCTATTTGCCTTTGAAGACCCCACGCAGCCAGCTTCTCAGTTAACCTGGACAGTTTTGCCCCAGGGATTTCGTGACAGTCCTCACTTATTTGGACAAAGCTTGTCACGGGATCTACAAAACTTTAATAGCTCTGAAGCGGTAGTGTTACAATATGTAGATGATATTTTGCTCTGTGCTGAGACAGAGGAAGCTTGTTCACGAGCCTCAGAAGATTTCTTAAACTTTCTGGCAGGCTGCGGTTACAAGGCTTCAAGAGAAAAGGCTCAGCTTTGTCAACAATCTGTTAGATATCTGGGCCTAATCATATCAGAAGGGACTAGGGCAATAGGTCCTGAGAGAATTAAACCTATACTAAACCATCCCCTACCTATGACTTTAAGGCAATTGAGAGGATTTTTGGGAATCACAGGCTACTGTCGTATTTGGATTCCGGGCTATGGGGAACTTGCCCGGCCTTTATATAAACTTATAGCTGAAACTCAGCAGGCCCAAACCGACAAGCTGGTTTGGTCTCCAGATACTCAAAAGGCTTTTAAGGTTCTTCAGACTGCTCTCCTGCAAGCTCTGGCTTTGAGTTTGCCCACAGGGTCAAAATTTAACTTGTTTGTCACTGAAAGAAAAGGTATGGCCTTGGGAGTTTTGACACAACCCCGAGGGCCTCATCAGCAACCTATTGCATATCTAAGCAAAGAATTAGATGTAATTGCACGTGGGTGGCCCCACTGCCTAAGAGTAATTGGAGCCACGGCTTTATTAGCACCTGAAACTTTGAAAATAATTAATGGACGAAACCTTACTGTACTGACTTCTCATGATGTGAGTTGAATCTTGAATTCTAAAGTTAATATTTGGATGACAGACAGTAGGCTTCTTAAATATCAGTCACTATTGTTAGAAGGACCAGTAACTAAGCTTAAAGTTTGTGGAAATTTAAATCCTGCTACTTTCCTTCCTGAGAAGGAAAATGAAACACCTGATCATGATTGCTCCCAATTTTTAACTTTAAACTATGCAGCTCGGAAAGATCTAATAGATACCCCATTAGACAATCCT
>JAJLRB010005332.1:0-55349 GCA_020976825.1 Odocoileus hemionus | reverse complement strand
GCTTAAATTTGCTAAACATGGTAAATTTTGTTAAAATTGCTGGGTTTTTTAAAAAGAATTAGTTTTTAAAAAGGTTAATTGTGAAAATTGGTTTCCCCTTAAAGGGGGAATTTTTTGAAAAGAGCAGAAAAATTTTTGGGAGTTGTTAAGAAATAATATTATTTTTGGAAGGAATTTTTTATACAATAAAATTGTTTTGTTTAAATAGTTCAATATTTTAAAAATGCTAAAAAACAGTTTTTTTCTGCTTGCTATAGAAAAGAAAAGTATAGCCCAGAGAAACCATTTCAGACACCAACTCAAGAAAAGCCGGGTACCCCAAATCACGCAAGGTGAAGTGTTCCCTTTTTTGCCCAAAGGAATGCAATTTTCCAAAGCACCTAAAAGGAGGCCTCTCCACTAAGTTATGTAGAGGGCCCCTGGTTTGCTCCCAAGTAAGAACACCGAATGTCGTGACTCAAAATAGGCTAATTTTTTCCCCAGTGACTTGAAGCGCTAGTCTTTCTTTTCCCCAGATAAGGGGATGTTGGAATCCCGGGAAAACTTTAGAAAAAGCCTAGGTCCCCCCCCTTTTTCGAAGGAGGCCTCATACCCCTTAAAATTCGAGAGGAACTTGAGTTAATCCCAAAAAGGGACACAAGCCTGACCCCTTAAATTTTTATAGGAACCCGACAACACGTGGAACAAAAAGGGAACAGGGGTCCAAGTCCCCCCAAAAGAGGATCCCTATTCCCCTCCAACCGATGAGAATCTCGAGGTGTCCCCCAAATTAGACATGAGTCCTGACTTTGCGAACAAACCGAATTTTTAAAGGACACCCAAGCCCTAATCGGGAATATACCCGGCCCGCCGCATCTGAGAAAATGGCGAATTTCCCCCGCCCCCAGATGGGGTCCGATTCCCCTGCTTTGGGGTGCAGAGCTTTTCCCTTGCCCACAAAAACACAAAAGGTTGGACTCCTGGATGGAATCCAGAGAGCCCCCCAGAACATGTCACAAGTCAAAGGGGACACTGATTCCCCGCGCAAAACAAGGGGTTTGGTTCTCAAATCAATCGGATTCCAGATTCCCTGCTGTGCCCCAACCATCCCGAATTCCCTCAACACAAAAGGGCTTGACTTCCTTTAAACAAAACAAGAATCCGGAGAACACGCCCAAAAATTTCCAGACGAACCCCAATTCAGCGAGAAACAATTTAAGAAAAAACTGCTTGTCCCCTTCCCCTTTTCTTGAAATGGATTTCTCTGACCGTGTGACTAATATTACTCCTTTTTTCCCTTTGGGGGAAACCCGTTCCCTTTTTTTGGGTTTTGCTAACTCTATCACCCAAAAAGAAGTTTTTTGTACTGCAGCCGTATTTACTATAGAAAAAATCTTAAAAGCACCTTTGCTCCTTTAGAGCTTAGGAACTGGTTTTTTTTTTTTTCTCCTTTTTTATTTTCTTTTATATATCTTTTTCAGCTGACTTCTGAGCCTGGAGACCCGTCTGCTCATTTTTCCCCGGGGTTTTTTCCCCCCTTCAAGGGGCCCTTACCTTGGTGAGGATGCAACCCCTGTTTAAAGGGACAATATTGTCCCTGTGAAAACCCGGGGGATATCACCCCTTCTCTTTTTTACTTTTGATCGCCAACTCCTCCCAAAAATTCCCATCCTTTAAAAGGGACCCGAAAATGTGGCCAAAAAACAGGAAACTTTTTAACGTGTTTATGGGGATTCATGGACCATTAAGTCTTAAATACCTGGGCCTGATTTTAAAGGCGGGCCCACCCCTTATTTTCTACTCACTTCACACTTCTTCTTTTCATGATTTTGGGTTTCAGCCAATAAATTTTGGCCTTCTTCAAACGGATTGAACATAATTTTTTGTTTCCTGAAAAAAGGGAGTTTTGCTTAAAATTTTTGATCCGTGTCAAAGAAAATGTTAAAAAAAGGACCCAAAAGGGAAAAAACCCTTTTTCTAATGGTATCTACCCCTAGGGCTTTTTTAAACTGAATTCTGCCATTTCAAGGTAATTTCAAACCTTAAATATTCAAAACAACAAAACATTATTATAAACATAAAAAATTTAAATATTAAATTACAAAAGGCTCAATAAAACCCAATACAAAATACTAAAATTTTTCCCTGCTAGCCCTCCCCGGGGCTGCCCCAAAATGCTTCTTCTCTCCCAAAATTCGCAACTAAAATGTCCTTTTTTGGGAAACCCAATGAAAAGTTACATTAATTTTAAGCTAGAAAAAGTGCTATTCCCGTACTGTAATCAGACAAACCCAAAAAAAAAAAAAAAAAAAAAAAAAAGTAGAAAATTCTTGCTTATGAAAATGCATATCAAAATTTCAAAAGTTATAGCTGAAATTTTTTTCAACTGTTTTATTTTTGTTAATAAACTTGTCACAATTAGGATAAAATCTTAAAAAATGCAAATACTAGCTGAAACAATGCTAAATGAAAAAAGGGGAAATAAGGATGTTTTTAAACATTGGGATAAAAAACCTTTTTTAAAAGGGGGACTGCCGTAAGAAGGTTAAAAAAGCCCCCCAAAATTTTCCCCTTTCTCCCACAGAGGAAACTGGCCCAAAGACAGAAAAATTTAAATTTTCATATAAGGGAAAAACCTTTTCCAAAAAACTCCAAAGGTGGGACGCCCGGTTTCCCCTACAGCAAAATAGGGCAAATTTATCTTTTCCCCCAAACCCTAACGTCCAGCAGTGCTGTCATTAATAAACACCCAAAGTGATTTTTTCCTTTCCCCTTAAAGCAGCCCTTCTAGAGTACCTCGGGAGTTTTTGACCACACCCCCCAAAAACTTCAGGGGTTTCCGGGGTGATCTAATTTGGCTTTAAAGGAATTAGTTTCACGTGAAAAATTGATTAAAATTAAAAAGGGAAAAATTAAATTAGATGAGTCAGATCTAGGGCATTCAAAAGGGGGACCAAGTTTAAATTCCTTCTTTTCCTTACACTTCATTAATTTTCCTACAATGACCGAGAGGCATTTTTTGGAAATACAATCAAAAAAAATTTTTTGGGGACACATTGTTTTTTTAAATATGCCCGACCAAATATAAATATAAAAATTAATGGTAAAAGTTTTCGACCCCTCGCACTGGTCAAATTTATTTTTTCCCAAACTTTTTGGCCCAAACCCTGCCTATACAAAAGGTCTTTCCCAAAATTTGCACAATTTCTAAAGTCAAATTACAAAAATTTTATAAAAATTTTAAATCTACAATAGAAGCCCCAAAGGCCCAACCCTGCAACACAAAACCTTATTGATAGTTCACCTTAACTAAACAAGGGATTTACTTTTGCAAGGCAAACACAGATATACATTCACATTTTTCCTGGGGGCAATCCCCTTTTTACAAAAAAAACGATTAAAAATAACTGAAAAAAATTAGAGGCTTTTTAGACAAAGAAAAGGCCCCTTACAAAAAAAAAATTACAAGCAATAAAGAACTTATAACACAAAATTTAAAATGAAACATATTGAAGCATCTTGCTTTTTTTGGGAACCCTATTTTGTTATCAAAGAAATATTAAAAAGGGTTTCCCTTTAACGATTTTAAAAATTTAATTTTTTTTTTAAAACCCTGGGGCTGTTTTAACCAAGACCCCATTGTATTCCTAAAAATTCCCCCATTTTATTATGTTTCACAAGTTTTGATTTTTAATATCCTTTTTACCCCTTTAGCCCGGGAGAGAAAAATTTTATCTCCCCCTTACCCTGACATACCCGGGCCTTTTAAAATTTTCAGTACACTATTACCTCAAAGTATCAAAAAATTCCTGCTACTGCTGCTGCTAATCACTTACGTGACTACACTATGCCTCCATAATGTCAACCCCCCAGGCTCCCCTTCCTGGATTCCCAAAAAGGGGAACTGAAATAGGGTTCCATTCCTTCCAAAAGTCCAACAATGGCAAAATTTGTAGCCAAGGGTTTTTAGTCCAGTGAAAAAAATTCCCCTCTTTTAAATATCATTAATAAATTTTTAGCTAAAAAAAAGGGAAAGGTTTTTTTTGACACTGAATGAAATATGATACTCTTAGACCCCATGAAAACGACGAAAATATAATCTCTATTAAATTGAAAATCGGTACTTGTCACTGTAGAAAAGGGGAAACGAAAAATTTTTTAAAATATATATAATATAAATATTTTTAATAAATAAATAAATAAAAAACTTATTTTTCTGCCTTGAAAAAAAAATAGCCCCTAAAAAAAAACCTTTAAAAAAACTCTTACCATGCCCTTGGGATACACCCCCCACTCTATCTAGATCCAGAAATGAAAAATTTGATGGTCAAATAAAAAATAAATCAAATAGATTTTTTAAATTTCATAAAGGGAACTTGCCTAGGTATCTAAAAGTCATTTTCCAATATTTTCGTTTTTAGATAGTGGGGATTAAATTTGGTTCTGTTGGGTTCAGCTTTAATGAACTAAAGGGATGTTTAATTTTGGATAATTGTATTTAATTTAAAATGTGATTTGAAAAATTTTTTTATTTTTTAATCTGTAGGCTACTTGATTTAAAACATATATAATACTTTTTTACCCTTTGGGTTTGGGTAAGATACTTTTCAAAAAAGGGTAATCTTAAAATATAATATAAATATATATATATATAAATGAAAATATTTAAAAAGCTCTACAATAAAAATTGTATTTTGATAAAATTATCTGTTATCTTAATCGGGAATGGTCTTTGGGATTAGAGTGACTAGTTTTTGTTTTGTTAATAGGGGTAGAATTTTTTGAATGGCTGGGTTATTTAAAAATAATTTAGGTTTTTAAGGTTAATTGCTAAAAATTTTTGGCTTACCTTCAAAGGGGATTTCTTGAAAGACAAAGGTTTTTGGATTGTTAATAATAAAATATATATTTTTTGGGAAGGGAAAATTTATACAATAAATAATTTGAAAAATATGTTCATGATTTTAAAATGCTAACAACAGAAATTTCGCTTGCTATAGAAAAGAAATATAGTCCAGGGGAAAACCAAATTTCAGCACACCAACTCAAGAAAAGCTCGGGGTCCCCCCAAATCATCGAAAGGAGAGCTGATCCCTATTTTTGACCCAAGAAAATGCAACTTTCCAAAGCCCTGAAAAAGGAGCCTTCCTACTATATTTTGGGAGAGGCCCCTATTTCTGCCTCAAGGGGAATGAACCCCGGATTCGTGACTCGAAATACTGAATTTCCCCAGTGACGAAGCGGCTAGCTTTCATTTCCCAAGATAAGGGATTTTGGAACCCCCCTTGGGAGCTTTGGGAAAAAAACCCATGTCCCCCCTTTTCGACAGGAGGCCTCAACCCCCTTGAAAATTCGAGAGGAACTTTGATTTTAAAACGTCAAAAGGACAACAAGCGACCCTTTTAAAATTTTGATGGGAAATCCGAAATCACGGGGGGGAACTAAAAGGAACACGGGTCCAATTCCCCCTAAAGGGGCATCCTTTTGCCCTCCACATCGATGAAAATCTCGAGGTGTCCCCGCAATTAGACATGAGTCCTGACTTGCTGAACAAACTCAAATTTTTAAGGACATAAAAAGTCCAAACTCGAAAATATCCCCCAGGTTCCCGGGGGACCCGAGGAAAAAAGGCGAGATTTCCCCCCTCGCCGCCGTGAGGCCGTTTTCCCCCTTTGGTCAGAGCATTCCTTGTTCCCACATAAACACAAAGGGACTTGGACCCCGGGAGGGAACCCCAAGAGTCCCCAAGAACCTGCCCAAGCTAAGGGACACGTTTCACCGCAGAAACACAAAAGGGGCTTCGTGTTCTGCAAATAAATCGAGTGAGTCCAATTCCCCTGCATTGCCCAGAGCCATCCCAAATTTCCCCCATCAAACACGGGTGCTTGACTTCCTTTAAAAAAAAACAAAATCCCGGAAAACACTGCCCAAAATTCCCAGACGAACACCAATTCAGCAGAGAAAAATTAGACAAAACTGTTTTGCCCCCTTCCCCTTTTTTGAATAGGGTTTGTCTGCTGACCGTGTGACTAATTTACCCTTTTCCCCTTGGGAACCGTTGCCGTTTTTTTTGGTTTGCTGAACTTTCATTAAAAAGAAGTTTTTTGTACGCAGCCTGTAAAAACTCATAGAAAAATCATTAAAGCACCTTTTGCCCCCTTTAGAGTTAGGTCCCCTGGTCTTTTTTTTTTTCTCTCTGTTTCATTTTCTCTCTATATATTCTTTTTTAGCTGACTCCTGGAGCCGGGAAACCCGTGCTCACTTTTCTACCCGGGCTTCTAAGCCCCCCTTCAAGGCGCCGGGTACCTTGGGAGTGTGAAGCCGGTAAACAATAGGTCCTCTTGAAAACCGGGATATCGCCCCCTTTCCTTTTTACTTTCTGACGCCAACTCCACCAAAGATTCCAGCCCTTTAAAACCCCGGCATGGGGCCCCAAAGAACAGGAAACTTTTCGTGTTTATGGGTGGAGGACTCATGGACCTAAAAGGTCTGTAAATACCTGGATGATTTAAAAAGGGGGCCACCCCCATTAATTTTTTTTCCTACTTCATTCTTTTTTACTTTTCAGGGACTTTGGTTTAGCCAATGAATGTGCCTTGCTTCAAACGGAGTTAAACAAAATTCTTTTTTTTCCCTTAAATGGATTTTTTGACTTATAAATTTGGATCCGTGTCAAAGAAAATGTTAAAAAAGGATCCAAAAGGAAAACTCTTCTAATGATACTCCCCCTATGAGTCTTATTAAAGCTGTAATTCTCCCATTTCAATTAAATTCTAACCCTTGAATTTTCAAAAACAGACAAAACATTTTTATAAACAAAAAATTAAATAAAATTTTACAAAAGGCTAAATTTAAAAACAATAAAAAATACCCAAAATTTTTTTACCCTGCCCTGGCTGCTCCAAATGTTTCTTCTCTCCCAATAGCGCAACCCCAAAATGTCTCTTTGTTGGAACCAATAAAAATTACTTTAAATTTTTTTAAGTAGAAAAAAGCTGCTATTTCCCGTACTGAAAATCGAGACAAAACCCAAAAAAAAAAAAAAAAAAAAAACTAGAAAAATTACTTGCTATAGAATGCATATCAAAAATTTCAAAGATTATAGCGGGAATTTTGAGACAAATATTTTTTATTTTTTATTAAAGGCTTGTCAAAATTAGGATCAAAATTTTAAATTGCAAATTAGGAAACAATCCAAACTTTTAAAAGGGAAATGAAGGTGTTTCATGTGGAGTAAAACCTTTAAAAAGGGGACTGCGAAAGAAGTTTAATAAAAAGCCCCCAAATTTTTCCCCTTTCTGCCACGAGGAATGCATGGCCAAGACGTAATTAAAATTTTTCTTTTGGGGGGAAACCCTTTTCCAAAAAACTCCAAGGTGGGACTCCCAGTTCCCTACAGAAAAAAGGGGGCAAATTTTATTTTTTTTCCCTAAAACCCCTAAAAGTCCCAGTGCGCATTAATATATCACCCTAAGGATTTTTTCCTTTCCCCTTAAGCACCCCTTCTAGAGTACCTACGGGAGTTTTTGGCCCACCCCCAAAAAACTCGGGTTTTTTCCAGGGCTGACAAATTTCTTTTAAAGGAATTTGGGGTTTCAGGGGGGGAAAAATTTTGATTCAAATTAAAAAGGGAGAAATTAAAATTAAGGCACTAAAATTCTATGGCAATTCAAAAGGGGGACAAAATTGGCTCAATTCTTTTTGCCTTTACACTTTATTAATTTTCTCTACAATGTACCGAGAGGCTTTTTGGAAATACAATAAAAACCCCAAATTTTGGGGACATCATTGTTTTAAATATGTCCACCAATATAAATATAAAAATTAAAATGGTAAAAGATTTTCTGGACCCTCGCATGGGCAATTTTTAATTTCCAAACTTTTTGGGCCCCAAAATCCTCCCATAAAAAAGGGTCTCTTGCCAAATTGCAAAATTTCTAAAGTAAAAAATTTTACAAGAAATTTATAAAAATATTAAATCAACTATGAAAACCCAAAAAGGCCAAACCCCAACACTAACCCCTTATTTTATAAGTCCCTTAAATTTAAATAGAAGGGACTTACTTAAAATGGAAAACTCAGATATACATTCACTTTTTCCCCTAGGGGCCACCCCTTTTACAACAAAACAGTTTTAAAAAACTAAAAAAAATTAGAGGCATTTAGACAAGTAAGGGGCCCCTTAAAAGAAAAATTACAACTAAAAAGAACTTAAAACAAAATTTAAAAAAGAAAACAAATTAAAGCATCTTGCTCTTTTGGAACCCCCTATTTTGTTATAAAAAAATATTACAAATGGTGTCTTTAACGAGTTTAAAAAATTAATTCTTTTTAAAACCGGGGGCTGCATTGTAACCAAGATCCCATTGTTTTCCCCAAAAATTTGGGGGCCCATTCTTATTACGATTCACAAGTTTGTTTTTTTAAAAATGCCTTTACACCTTTAGACCGGGAGAGACTAACTTTATCCTCCTTTATCTGATCATATGGGGGCCCAAAAAATTTTTCAGTACACTTTTTTTTACCAAATATGCTTAAAATTTCCTGCTACTGCTGCTGCAAGTCCTTTAGCGTGTACTAACAGCGCTCCATAGTTAAACCAAAAGGGCTCCCCCTCCCTGAATTCTCCAGACAAGAGTACAAATGGGGTTCCTTCCATCTCCAAATAGCCTACAATGTTCAAAATTTTTGTAGAAAGGGTTTTCGTCCTATGTACAAAATTTCCCTCTTCATAATCTTTAAAATATTTTTTAAGTACAAAAAAGGGAAAGGTTTTTTTTTTGACACGAATGCATATGATACCTTTAGACCCACGAAAACTGCAAAAATAAAATCTCTTTTAAAATTTGAAAATCGGTACTTGATCATGTAGTAAAGGAAACTTAACTTTTAAATAAAAAATTTAATATTATATATTTAAAATATATATATAGAAACCTTTTCGCCTGTGAACAAAAATAGTCCAAAAAAAACCTTTAAATTTAAACCCTTTTACCTGTCTTGGGGAAACCCCCCACTCTATCAGGAGTCCAGCAATGAAAAAATTTGGGAGCTCATATAATAAATAAAAAATAGATTTTTTAAAAATTTCATGAAAAAACATGCCTAGTATCAAAAATGATCTATGTCCATGTTTTTTCGTTTTTAGATAGTGTGGTTTTTAATGGTTCTTTTGGATTCAGCTTTACATGAAAAAGGATGTTTAATGTTGGATAATTTTATTTAATTTGAATGTGATTTGAATATTTTTATTTTTTTAAATCAGTGGGGACAAATTGATCACAACTTATAAATACTTTTGTTATGCCTTGGCTGGGTAAATACGTTGTAAAAAAGGGGTTACTCTTAATATATAAATAATATATATATATTTTTTTTGGAGATGAAAATTTTTAAAAAGCTCTACAAATAAAAATTGTATTTTTGTAAAATTACTGTTATCTATTCGGAAAGGTCTTTGGTTTGGGTGACTTAGGTTGCTTAAAATTGTGCTGAATAGGGTAAATTTTTTTGAATGGCGGGGGTTTTTAAAAAATAAATTAGGTTTTTTAAGGTTTTAAATTTGCTAAAAAATTGGCTTACTCTTAAAAGGGGGTTTTCTTGAAAGGCAGAAAATTGGGTTTTTAAATGAAATAAATATAATTTTTTGGGAATAAGTTTAAAAAAACAATATAATTTATTTGAAAATATTTTCAATGATCTAAAATGCTAACATACAGATATTTCTGTTTGCATAGAAAATAAATATAGTCCAGGGGAAACCAGTTCACACACCAACTCAAAAAAAGCTCGGGGTCCCCCAAATCTCCGGGTGAAGCTGATTCCCTATTTTTGACCCAAGGGAATGCAACTTCCCAAGCACCTGAAAAGGAGGCCTTCCTCTATTTATTGAGAGGGCCCCTGATTTTGCTCCCTCAAGGGGAATGAACACCGGATGTGGACTCGAAATAGGGTAAATTTTCCCTCAGTGATTTAAATGCGGGCTTTCTTTCTTTCCCAAGATGAAGGGATTTGGAATCCCTGTGAGTTTTGGGAAAAAAAGCCAAGGTCCCCCGCCTTATTTCACAGGGGGCCTCATACCCCCTTTTAAAATTTCAGAGGAATTTTGGTTCAATGCGTAAAAGGGGACAACAACCCTGATCCTTTTAAATGTTGAAGGAACCGACAATCATGGGAACTAAAAGGAAAACGGGTCCAAGTCCCCTAAAGAGACCCCTATTGCCTGCCCCATCGATAAAATCCGGGGTTTCCCCTCGAAATTAGACATGAGTCCTGATTTTGCAAAACAAACTCAAATTTTTTAAAAGGGAAATCCAAGCCAACCGAAAATCCCCCGGGTTTCCCCCCGCATTCGAGGAAAAGGGGCGAACGCCCCCTCCCGCCAGATAGGTCCGATTCCCCTGCTTTGGGTGCAGAGAAATTCCTTTTCCAATCAACACAAAAGGACTTGGACTCCTGATGGAACCCCAGAGAGCCCCCAAGAACACTGTCACAAGTCTAGAGGGACACGTGTCCCCCGCAGCAACACGAAAGGGCTTCTTTTCTGCAAATCAACTCGAGTACCCAAATTTCCCTGCAGTGCTCCAGCCCCCCCGAATTCCCATCAAACAGAGAAGTGGTTTGACTTCCTTAAACAAAAAAGAACCCCGGGAGAACATGCCCAAAATTTCCAGCGAACCCCAAATTCGCAGAGCAACATTTAAACAAAACGCTTTGTCCCCCCCCCCTTTTTGAGATAGGTTGCCCCTGCTGACCGTGTGACTAATTTAAAACTCCTTTTTCCCCTTGGGAACCGTTGCCGTTTGTTTTTTTTTCTGAACTCTTCATCCCAAAGAATTTCTTGTACTCAGCCTGTATTACTCATAAAAAAATCTTTAAAAGCCCCCTTTGCTCCTTAAGCTTGGGTACCCGGCCCCTTTTTTTTTCCCCCTTTTGTTTCTTTTCTCTTAATATACTTTTTCTAGCTGACTCTCTGGACCTGGAACCGTCGTGTCACTTTCTCCCGGGGGCTTCAAGCCCCCCTTCAGGGGGCGCCTGGTCCCTTTGGGTGAGTATGCAAGCCCTTTTTAAAGGAAAATTTGGCCTTGTGAAACCGAGGTATCACCTCCTTCTCTTTTTTACTTTTGTCGCCAACTCCGTACCACAAATTCCAGCCATTAAAGGACCCCGGAAAATGGGGCCCAAAGAACAGGAACATTTTTTATCTTTGTTTATATCGGGGGGAGTGACCATGGACCTTTTAAGGGTCTGTAAATCCTACATGAGTTAAAAGGCTGGCCACCCCTTTAAATTTTTCTACCTACTTCCTCTTTTTTAATTTCAGGATTTTGGGTTTCAGCCAAAGAATAGTCCTTCCCTTTCAAACGGTAGTTAAAAAACCCCTTTTGTTTCTGAAAAATGAGTTTTGACTTAAAATTTTTGGGATCCGGTCAAAAAAAGTTAAATAAGTCCAAAGGAGGAAAAATTTTCTAATGGATATTACCCCCTATGACTTTTATTAAAGCGTAATCTGCCATTCAAGGTAATTTAACCCTTGAAAATTAAACAACAGACAAAAACACTTATTATAAACATATATAAAGTTTAAAACTTTATAAAAAGGCTAAATTAAAAAAATACAAAATATCTCAAATTTTTTTTGCTAGCCCCGCCCTGGCGCTAAAATGCTTCTTCCTCCCAATAGTCGAAACTCAAATGTCCTTTTTGGGAACCAAATGAAAATTTTACATTTAATTTTAATAAAAAACCTTTTGCTAATCCCGTACTGAAAATTGGGGAGACGAACCCAAAAAAAAAAAAAAAAAAAAAAAGCTAGAGAAATTCTTCTATGAGAAGCTATCAAAAATTTCAAAAGTATAGCTGAAATTTGTCAACAATTATTATTTTTTATAAAAAGGGTTGTCACAATCTAGGATCAAAATCTTAAAATATGCAAATACACTAAAACAATGTACAAACTGTTAAAAGGGGAAATAAGGATTTTTTTCATTGGAGATAAAAACCTTTAAAAAAAAGGGGACCCCGTAAAAAGGTTAAAAAAAACCCCAAAATTTGCCCTTTCTCCCCAAAGGAATGCACTGGCCAAAGACGTAAATTTAAATTTCTATTGAAAAAATCCTATCCAGAAACTAAAGGTGGGACGTCCCGGGGCCCCTAAAAAAAAAGGGGCAAATTTTATCTTTCCCTCAAACCCTAAAACGTCCACATGCGTCATTAAAATCACCAAGTGATTTTTTCCTTTACCCAAACAGTCCCTTTAGAGTACCTACGGGATTTTTTTGGCCCACCCCCACAAACTGGGTTTTTCCCCAGGGGGATCAAATTTGGCTTTAAAGGAATTAGGTTCAGCGGGGAAAAATTGATTCAAATTATAAAGGAAAATTCAAATTATGAGCAGCTCAGATTCTATGGAAATTTAAAAGGGGGGACACAATGCTCAATTCTTCTTTCCCTTACACTTCATTAACTTCTCTAAAATGACCGAGGGAAATTTTGGGGTAATACAGATCAAAAAAAAATTTTTAGGGCATCATTTTTTATTTAAATATGCCGCCCAAATAAAAATAAAAAAATTTAAATTTTAAAAAGATTTTCTGGACCCCTCGCACGGGGTCTAATATTTTTTTTTTTCCCAAACCCCTTTTTGGCCAAATCGACCTATACAAATTTCCCTTCCAAATTGCACAAATTTCTAAAGTCAAATTAAAAAAAATTATAAAAAATTTTAAAAATCTAAAATAATAACCAAAAGGCCAACCTGAAACACAAGCCTTATATGATAGAGGGTCCTTAATCTAATAGAAAGGGGACTTATTTATGCAATGGAAAAACTAAAATATACATTACTTTTTTTCCTGGGGCCCCACTGCTCTTTTACAAAAAAAACAGATATTAAAATAACTAAAAAAATTAGAGGAATTTAGCAAAGTAAGGCCCCTTACAAAAAAAATTACAAGCTAAAAAAGGGAACTTAAAAACAAAATTAAAAGAAAACAATTAAGCTCTTGCTCTTTTGGAACCTCCTACTTTTTTTATAAAAGGGGAAATTAAAAAGGGTGCCCCTTAACGAGTTTAAAAAAATTTAAATTCTTTTTTGAACCTGGGCTGCATTGAACCAGGATCCCTTGCATTCCCAAAATTTGGCCCATTTTATTACGTTCACAAGATTGATTTTTATTTCCTTTACACCCTTTAGCCCGGGAAGACTAACTTTATCTCCCCCTTACCCGATAAGGGGCCCTTTAAAAGTTTTCATACACTTGTTACCTCAAGTATTTTAAAAATTCCCCGACTCGCTGCTAATCATTTTAGTCGTGTACTAACAAATCCCAAAAATGTCAACCCCCAGCTCCCCTCTCCCTGAGATTCTCCGACAAGAACTGAAATGGGGTTCCATTGCCACTCCATAATATCCTAAAATGGTCAAAATTTTGAGCCAAGGCTTTACTCCTATGTACAAAAATTCCCTCATTCATAATCTTAAAAATATTTTTGCTAAAAAAAAGGGAAATTTTTTTTTTTGACACTGAATGCATATGAACTCTTAGACTCCACTAAAAAACTGCGAAAATATAATCTCTTTGAAATTAAAAATCGTACTTGTGCACGTGTAGAAAAGGAAAACTTTAACTTTTTAATATATATTTTTAAATAATATATTATATAAATAATTAGAACTCTTTTCTCCCTGTGAAACAAAAATACCCAAAAGAAAACCTTAATTACTCTTCCTGCCCTTTGGGGATCAACCGCCACTCTACTAGGAGTCCCAATGACAAATTTGAGGAGCCAATATAAAAATAAAAAAAAAGATATTTTAAATTCATAAAGGGGAACTAGTTGGGTACTAAAATATCATGTCTCATGATTTTTTCGTTTTTAATATGTGGAGTTAATGTTCTTTTTTGGATTCAGTTTTACATGAACTGAAGGATGTTTAATTTTGGATAATGTGTATTTAATTTGAATGTGATTTGAAATAATTTTTTTTTAAATCTAGGGGGCATGACTTGATATCAACATTAAAAATACTTTTGTTATCCTTGGTTGGGGGAAAGATGGGTTTTGTCAAAAAAGGGAAACTCTTATATAAAAATATTTAATATATAAATATAAATTTTAGAATGAAAATATTTAGAAACCATAATAAAAATTGTTTTTTGATAAAATTACTGTTACTATAATCTGAAGGGTCTCTTGGATTAGATGACTTAGTTGCTTAAATTGTGTTGAACTAGGGGGTAAATTTGTTGAATGGCTGGTTATTAAAAAATGAATTAGGTTTTTAAAGGTTAATTGCTGAAAATTGGCTTACTCTTAAAGGGGGTTTTCTTGGGAAAAGGGAAAAAGATTTTTGGGATTTGTTAATGAATTAAAAATTATTTGTACTGGAAGGGAAAGTTAACAATATAATTGATTTGAAAATAGTTCAATACCCCAAAATGCTAACATACTAATTTCAGCTTGCTATAAAAAAGTAAAGTATACCAGGGGAAAACCCTTTTCAGCACACCAACTCAAAAAAGCCTGGGTACCCAAATCATCGCAAGTGAGAGCTGTTCCCTATTTTTGACCCAAGGGGAAATTGAAACTTTCCAAAGCACCTAAAAGGGCCTCTCCTAGCAAAGGGTTTTTGGGGGGCCCCTGAGTTGTGCCTCAAGTGGAAGAACACCGAGTGTCGTGCTAAAAATAGGCTGTTTTCCCCTCCAGGTTTGAATGCGGCAGTCTTTCATTTCCCAAATAAAATGTTGGAATCCCCGGGGGAATTTTTAGAGAAACCATGGGTCCCCCCTTACCGACAGGGGGCCTCAACCCTTAAATTGGGAAAACTTTGATTCAATGCGTCAAAGGGAAAACAACCTGACCCCTCTTAAATGTTGTTTGGAACCGACAATCACTGTGGGAACTGAAAGGAACACGGGGTTCAAGTCCACCTAAAGGGCCCCCTATTGCCCTGCCAACATATAGAATCCGAGGTGTCCCTCGAAATTTAACATGACCCCTGTTTTGCGAACAAACTCGAATTTTTAAGGGGGAAAACCAAGCCCAACCGAGAATATACCCCAGGTTCCCCCGCCCTCGAGGAAATGGGAGACGTTCCCCTCGCCGCCAATGAGGTCCGTTCCCCTCATTGGTGCAGAGCTTTTCCTTTGTTCCACATAAAACACGAAGGAGTTTGGGACCCTGGAGGGAACCCCAGAGAGCCCCCAAGAACACTGTACAAGTTAGAGGGCACGATGTCACCGCAGAAACGAAAGGGCTTCGGTTTGCAAAAAACTCGAAGAGCCCAGATTCCCCCTGCAGTGCCCAGAGCCCCCCGAATTCCCCATCAAACACGAAAGTGGTTTTGACCCCTTTAAAAACAAAAACAAAAACCCCCGGGAAAAACCTGTCCAAATTCCAGACGAACCCCAATTCACAGACAAAAATTTAAAGAAAAAACTGTTGCCCCCTTCCCCCCTTTTTCTTGAGTTTTGGTTGTCTGCTGACCGTTGCAATATTCCCTTTTTCCCGGGGGAACCTTCCCGTTTTTTGTTTGCAAAACCTACTTCCCCAAAAGAATTTTTCTTTACTCACCTGTAATACTCATAGAAAAATCATTAAACTTTGTCCTTTGAGCTTAGGGTCCCCCGGGTTTTTTTTTTTTTCTCTCTGTTTCATTTTCTCTTAATATATCTTTTTCAGCTGACTCTCTGGACCCGGAACCCTCTGCCCCTTTTCTACCCGGGCTTCTAAGCCCCCCCTTCGAGGGCGCCGGACCTTGGTGATGATGCAACCCCGTGTCAAGGACAATTTTGGTCCTCTTGAAAACCCGAGGATATCAGCTCCTTTCCTCTCTTTACTTTGACCCCAATCCTACCACAAGATTCCAGCCCCATTAAAGGACCCCGGAAAATGTGGCCAAAGAACGGGAAACCCTTTTATACTTTTATACGGGTGGAGTGAATCTGGACCTATTAAGGCTGTAAAACCTAGGCATGATTTAAAAAGGCTGGCCACCCCCTTTAATTTCTACTCTACTTCACTACTTCTTTTTTTTCATGATTTTCGGGTTTTTCGCCAATAAATGTCCCTTGCCTTCAAACGTAGTTGAACAAAAATTCTTTTTTTTCCTGAAAAATGGATTTTTGACTTAAATTTTGGGACCGGTCAAAAAAAAATGTTAAAAAAGGATCCAAAGGGGGAAAAACTCTTCAAATGGATATCTCCCCATGACCTTTTTTTAAAGCGAAATTCTGCCATTCAAGAATTCTAACCTTTAATTTTCAAAAAACAGACAAAACACTTATTATAAACATAAAAATTAAAATTTGTTAAACTTTACAAAAGGCTCAATTAAAACAATACAAAATATCTAAAAATTTTCTTGCTAGCCCGCCCGGCTGCCCCCAAATGCTTTTTCTCTCCCAATAGTCCAACTCCAATGTCTTTTTGTTGAACTAATAAAATTACTTTAAATTTTTTAAGCTAGAATAAAACCTTTTTTTTTCCCGACTGTAATCGGAGACAAAACCAAAAAAAAAAAAAAAAAAAAAAAAGGGGAAAATTACTTGCTTAGGGAAAAAGCATATCAAAATTTAAAAGAGTTAAGCTGCAATTTGCAGCTAGTATTTTTTTAGTTTTGGCAACTTTAATTTTTCTCTAAATATTAAATTTATCATCCAAAAACATATATATATTATAAGCTGGAAAAATACATTGTAAAAAATAAGTTAAAAGTTTTTTTATATGAAACGACCACTTGGTGGTTTTAGTGTTGGGAGACAATCAGACAGCAGCAGATGAAATTAAGAATGAGGGAGCGTCTTCTAAGAAGTTTGCTGAGTCCCAGGTTGATGTGGACCATACTTCTAAGTAATGAAGTTCCACCTCTCAAATCAGCTGTCTTTGCCGCAACCAGGCTTTGTGAATGAAGCAAGTCAGAACAGTCCTACTTGGGATATTCCGAGAGAAGATTTATAAAACCAGAACATCTAGGGGTTCCCTTCTCTGGTATTAGTTCCTCTGCGGGATTAGAATGGAAATCCCACACTCTGACTGTGGTTCTGTAACAAGATACCTTGCTAGATATATCATGATCGGAGTCCATAAACATTCTTTCTCATTCCAACCCTCTTCTCTAGTAAGAATTTCCAGTGTTATCCTTCTTGAAAATAGAAGCTGAAAGTACAAAAGAAGACCTCTTTCTTATACTCTTGAGAGCCAGCTTTCCAGAGAGAGTAAGCGATACTGGTTTTGCTCAATTGTGTCCTTCATGCTATAAGATTTACAGCGGTACCTCGACATGGAGAGCTCGATTTGTAATCATCAGTTTGTTCCATTATCGACAGAAATTCTCAGGTTAGAGTCAGGAGATACATAATGCTATTCAATAAGGTTACTTACAATATGAATACTGAAAGTTTTTACACTTAACACAGGTGAATGAATTATCACCACCGACCTAACTCCTGATTGGCTTTTACTTGTTTTAATAATTTTTATTTTAAGCACAGTTTTCTATTTACAACAATGAATGAAAACCAATAAAAACCCCCCAGGGAAATAGTACAGGTAATTTCCCATCTTCTTCTCTAACAGCGTGTTTACACCCTAAGTCGTGTGCCAACTCTTTGAGACACCAGGGACCAGTAGCCCACTAGGCCCTCTGACCATGGATTTCCAGGTGAGAATACGCATGTGGGTTGCCCATTGCCCTCACCAGGGTACTCTTCCTGACCCAGGGATCAACACCAAATACACACCTCCTGCATTGGCAGGTCATATGATCTTTACCGACTGAGCGACAGGGAATCCCAGTAAACTCCCTTGTTTATGTTCAGTCCCTAATTTGTGTCTGACTCTTAGAGAACCACATGGACTGCAGCACACCTTGCCACTTCCCTGATCCATACACCACCTCCCAGAGTTTAACTCAAACTCATGTCCCTAAGAGGTCAGTGATGCCATCTCAACAATCTTCATCCTCTCCTTTCGTCCCCTTCTCCTCCTGTCCGTCAATCTTTCCCAGCATCAGGTCTTTTCCATGAGCTAAATCTTCAACAAGTGGCCAAAGTATGTGGAGCTTCACCTTTAGCATTCAGTTCTTCCAATTAGTAGTCAGGGTTGATTTCTTTAATATACTACTCTTCACCTTCATCGAGAGGCTCTTTAGTCTTCTTTGCTTTCGCCAATTAAGAGGTATCATCGAATATCTGAGTTTGTTGATATTTCTCTCAGCAACCTTCATTCAGACACTGTGAAAATCCATCCTCATTTCGCATAATTATACTCTACATATCAAGTTTAAGTAAAACAGGGTAGACAATATACATCCTTGACATACCCTTTCACAATTTAGGAACCATTCTGTATTCCATGTATGATTCTAACTGTGTTAGCTTCTCGACATGCATAGCAGATTTCTCAGGAACAGTAATAAAGCGTCCTAGTTACCTCATCTCGAAGAATTTACCCACAGTTTGTTGCGATCCACACTGTCAAAGGTTTATAGTAAAGTCCATGAAGCATATCTCACAATGGTTTTTGAATCCCCATGCTCGTTCTGTGATCCACAGATGTTGGCGATTTGAAACTGTTTCCACTGCCTTTTCTAATTCATTTTTGTACATATGGAAGTTCACGTTCACATACTACTGAAACCTATCTTGGTATTTGTGGAGAATCATCTTTCTAGCATGGTGAGAATAAGCGCCAATTGTAACGGTAGTCTTGAATATCTTTGTATGGTTGTAGTGTTAGTTGCTTCAGTCCATGTCTAACCTTGCAACTTCATGGACTGTAGCCCACCAGCTCCTCTGATACATAGAATTCTCCAGCAAGAATACTTGGAGTTGGGTTGCAATATTCTTCTCTAGGAGTTCATTTCCTGACCCAGTGATTAGAACCAGGGGTCTCCTGCACTGCAGGCCATTCTTTACCATTTGAGCCACAGGGAACATTCTTGAGGCGATTGCCTGTCATTGGGACTGGAATAAAAAACTGTCCTTTTCCAGTCTGTGGCCACTGCGCGAGATTTTTCCAAATTTCTGGCATATTTAGTGCAAACACATCCACAGCATCAACATTTAGGATTTGAAATAGCACAACCTGGAATTCCATCACCTCCACTAGCTTTGTTTGTATTCATGCCTTCCTAAGAGCCCACTGACTTCACATTCCAGGTGCCTGTTCTAGCTGAATAATAACATCATCAATGGTTATTTGGGTCATTAAGAATCTTTTTGTACCCACTTCTGTGTATTCATGCACCACTTCCTAATCTTTCTTCTGCTTCTGGTAGCCTTGCCACTTTTTCTCCTTTATTTGTGCCCATCTTTGTAAATATTTCCTTACTATCTCAATTTTCTGAAGATATCTCAATCCTTTCCTAGTTTCTATTGTTTTCCTCTAACTTGTAATGTTCACTTAAGAAGACTTTCTTAACTCTCTTTGCTATGCTCTGTATCTTTATTCATTTGGGTGTAATCTTCCTTTCTCTTCTTACTATTCCTTACTTATATTTGATGAACTAATATTGATACATATTTATTAAACAGATTTAGTAGCTTATTTTAAGAAAACCTGAAATAAGCTAAAAATTCTATTTAATAAAAATGTGACATTATTCATTCATCAACTGTAAGATAATTGCCATAGCAGTACATTAATTCTAGATTAACCTGAGTTGTTTGTGTGTTGCAGATGGTTGGGGGGTGATCATTTGGGGCTTCTCTGGTGGTTCATGAACAAAGAATCCACTTGCCAATGCAGGAGATGTTTGTTCAATTCTTTCGGTCAGAAGAATCCCCAGGAGAAGGTTATTTGGGCTTCCCAAGTGGCACTGGTGGTAAAGAATCCACCTGCCAGTGCAGGAGACGCCAAGAGACTCTGGTTTGAATCCCTAGGTTGTCAGAATGATCCCCTGGAGGCAGGATAATAGGCAACCCAGCTCCAGTATTCTTGCCTGGAAAATTTCGATGGACAGAGGAGCCTAGTGAAATTACAGTACCATGGAAGTCACAAAGGGACCTAATGAGCACTGAGCACACCACACACACACACAACACACACAACACACTTTAGCTTACTCTTTTACCTATATTTTTCTCTTCCAGGGTTTCATGTAAGATACCACATCAATATTTTAGTTCGTTATATCTCCTTTAGCCTCTTAAGTGTGATAAATCTCTGACTTTTATTGTTGAAGATGACTTGCAATATGGAAGACTATCAGAGTTTCTCAAAATTAGACTGGGATCAGGCTCTAAGGGATGTAGATGACAGAGGTAAACTGTCATTTTGCATATATCCTAACAATGTAACAAATAGTACTATCAACTGTGTTTCTGACAGCTGATACTGAACTTGGTCTCATGCTTGAGAAGGATTTGCCATGTTCATTTACTTTATTCCCACTTAAGGAGAATTTAAATATTAAGATCTTCTTTTTGATACAATATTTTAAATGTTTTATGATTACTGAAAGGGGACAATTGGTGGCTGGTTGGAATAAAAGGAAAGGATACTGAGGTTGTGAGTTTCAGTAAAAATGGTAGGACTTCTGGGCTATGGCAGAACAGACATGATTACCTTGGCTGGAGTTGGAGCACTTACTTTTTTTTTCTGAGACTGTCAAGAATTGGTAGTAATAGTGAACCTATTTGTTGTGATTGAGCAAGTCTCAACTATGTTCATTTTCTAATGCACGTTCGTTTTGGTTTCATTTTGCTTCCTGAGTGAACAGGAAGAATGGCCCCTGAGACTAGCCACATAGCAAAATAGAAATTTTTAACAAACAAGGAAATTATTGAGAAAAAGTACAACTATACAGTAGCATGTTGAGGAAGTTTATTTCAGGTAAAAAACTATCCATTTTTTTTCCAATATGTAATTTTATCCAGATAATGCTAATAGTTTTGGTGTGAACTACAAGTTAGAAGCTGGCAAAAGCAAGTACAGTTGAAGGAATTGGAATTCGAGACCCTGTTGAGAATAAGCTAAAATATCTGAGAAAAAGGAATTGAAAGCTTAACGGAACTAAAATTGCTATATTTAAAAATATGTAATGAATTGGGTTTTGAAGATTGAATTCAATGCAGTGATTAAAAAGGGGGTCAAATAAGTATGATCTGCTGAGGTAGAAATTTCAAATTTCAAAATGTGGAAAATATTGTGAAAGTCTTCATCCATTTGTAGTCATATGAAATTTTCTTCCAAAATAGAGAAAAGATATAAAAAAACATTTAAAATGGCAGGATCTAACCATATGGCTGTCTACAATGGTGATAGAAGTACATATGGATAGTTCTATGATGGGTCAGCCTATGAAGTTGAATAAGCGAAAGTGAGTCAATTATAATAATCTATGTTAAAATATCAAGTTTGTGGCCTCTAAATTAATAAGATCAATTGTGACAAGGATAAAAAGAGGATGTCTTGATATTTTTGTGAACAGACGTAGTTTGATAGCAGTGTGGAACCAGAAGAACATTAAACCATCCAAACTTTCTTTTGAATGATAGAAAAAGAAAATAATGAAGAAATGAAGTCCTGTTTTTAAGACGGAAGCAAGGAGAGTAAAAGTTTTAGCTAATGAAACATTATGGTACATCATCAGCAAGATAGTCTCTTAAACCCAAATTCAAGGTCATAAAAATCCACCAGGTAGTAATTTACATGCCTAGGCTTTATTACCAGTTTAGATAAAGTATGAAGAAATGCAACTCCCCTTCTGAATACTGAGTACTAAAACTGCATAAGTGATAGCAAAGGCTTGTTGATGGTACTAAGATTGGTCATATTATTAATATATGGGTACAGCAATACATAAGCAGAAGAAACAACAGCAGAAGGTGGCAAGTTAATTTAATGGCAATGGCCCTATGTTCCAAAACTCATTATTCACCAGTGGCTGCATTGAGAAAGATTGAAGAGACTTTCGAACTATAGTTGTTTGAACTCTCTCTTTAGAAAATAGGCTATGAGTCCAACTAAGCACTTCAACTGCATATATTTAATGACCATTAAAATACATCCATCAATATCCTAACATATGAAACCACTTTAGTGAGTGTACCTGTTTTTTTAAAGAGGAAGTTTCCCTATAAGTATTAACTTGTTTTTTAATAAATGTAACACAAACAATTTCATTTTGTGTTGCTTAACTCCTATCTATAAACGTATTTGAAAATCTTGTTAAAAATTCTCTCTACATCATATAATGAAATCATTCTGTTTTCCATGTAAGAGAGACAATAAATAAATTACTAATGCAAGATTTCTTTCTGGCATTCTTTATTTAATAGTTCCAATGAAAATTTTTGAAAATTCCAGATTACTTAGATTAAGGATTTTCTTTAACTAGGTCCTCCAAAAATTTTCATATGTAAATGATAGATGTATCTACTTTTCTTCAAGCCTTTTAATTGTCATTTCTTTTTTGCATCAAGAAATATCCAAACGAATACAGTAATTTCACTATGGTACAGATATAATTGCGAGTTGAGTGTTAAGTGTGAAGTTTTACCAAATATGTAATGTTGAAGTAAGTGAACTTTTGAAGATGCTTCCTTCATAGTACTTTCAGTGGTCATTTCTACTATATACTCTCATAATGTGCTCAACAAGCTTTTATTGGAATTTTACCACAGGAATCAACAAAACACATTTGACAAAATTAAATTATCTATAAAATCATAAAATATGGACAAAAACTGAAGACACAGATAGGAAAAATGAAATTTTAAAAACCAGCTTTCATATAGCTGTACTCTTTTGCACTCCCATGAAGAAATTTTCATGCCATTAGTTATAATTTCGCTTGAGAGGACTCTAGGTGACGAGATACCCAAAACAAGGTATTGGCAGTTTTGTTTCTTCCTAAGGACCTCTCTCCTTGGCTTGCAGATGGCTACCTTATCCTATAACTTCACATGGTCTTTTCGCTCTATTCATGAGCAATCCCAATCGTGTCCCACAAGCCTTTTCCAAATCTCCATTTGTTATATAGGACACACAGTTGAAAATTGATTAGCTCATTATAAACTTACCTCATTTTAACTGAAATACCCAATAACAGGCTCTCTTCTCAAAATGAGTCACATCTGAGGTCCTAATCAATGACAAGTTCTTTCAACATATGAATTTTGGATGAAATATAGTTCAGACCATAAAACACACCACACACAAGCACACAATCCCAAGATTAACATAATTGAGCACTGCAGTATGTTATATATGTAAGTTAAGAAAGTAAAATTCTGAGTTTTTCATCACAATGAAAAAATACTCTCTTCTATATCCTTTAATTTTGAATCGTAATGAAAAAAGATATTCAATAAAATTACAGTAGCAATTACTTAATGAACTATACATAGTTAAATCATTAAGAACACATTTTAACTTATATAGTTGTTGATGTTCTAGACACTTGAGTTGTGTCTGACTCTTTGGCGACCAGTGGACTTGTCCTCCAACACCAGAGCCTCCTCCCTGTCCCTCACCATCTCTCAGAGTATAGCCCAAGTTCATGTCCATAAATCAATGATGCCATCTATCCTTCTCATCCTCTCTGTCGCCTCAAGTTTCTCCTCCCACCTTCAATCTTTTCCCCCAGACATCAAGGTCTTTTCCAGATGAGTCGGCTGTTCAACATCGATGTGGGCCCATAGTACGGAGCTATTCAGCTTCAGCATCAATTCTTCCAATGAGTATTCAGGAACTGATTTCCTTAGAGCATGGACTAGTTGGATCACCTGCGGTCCAAGGGACTCTGAAGAGTCTCTCAATTACCATATCAGTTAGATAAATTTAGTTCTTGGTGCATCGTGCCTACTTTATGGACCAACTCTCCACATCTGCATACGTGACTTCTGGAAAGACATAACCTTAGTCATGAATCTGGGACCTTTTGTGGCAAAGTTATGTCTTTACTGCTTTTTAATACACTGTTCTAGGGTTTTCCATAGCTTTTCCTGCCCAAGAAGCAATCATCTGTCTAATTGTCATGGCTGCAGTCACCATCTGCAGTGATTTTTAGAGACCCATGAAAGAAGGATAATCTGTCACGTGAGCTTCCACTTTTCCTCTCTTCTATTTGCCGTGAAGTCATGGACCAAATGCGCATGATATTAGTGTTTTTTGTTAATACTGAGTCATTAAGTCCATCTTTCTTCACTCCACCTACTTCCACCCCTCAATCAAGAGGCTCTTGAAGTTCCCTTTGTTTCCTGCCACTAACGTTGTACCTACCAGCTGCATATCTAGGTTGTAGGCGTTTCTCCCATAATTCTTGTACCATCTTGTAACGCAACCAACTTGGCTTTTCACATGATGTGCTCATGCATATAACGTATTAATAACAGAGGACAGTAAACAGCCTTTATGTGTTCTGATATTTAGATTAATAAACGGGTGACAACAAACAGCCTTATTTGTACTACCTTTTTTCATTTAGATCCATTCCCCAGTTGTTCCATTAAGGTTCTAACTGTTGCTTCCCTTAGACCCACATACAAGTTTCTCAGGAACAGGCAAGATGGCTGTATACCTCATTTCTTTAGAAATGTTCCACAGTTTTGTTGTGATTCACACAGCAGAGGCTTTAGCATCATCAACGAGCAGAAGGACAAGTTTTCTGGCGAGTTCCCTTGCCTTTCTCATTAACAGTGGAAAATTTGTGCAATTTTGTGACGCCTGTCCTCTGCCTTTCCTTAATCCAGCTTATACCTCTGTGAATTTTCTTTGTCCACGTAACTGTCTGAGGACTAGCTTAAGGATTTTGAGCATAACTTTCTATGCATGGAAGAAAAATGAGTGCAGTTTGTCTGGTAGCTCGAACATTCTTTGTCATTGCCTATCTTTGGATTAGATTAAAACTGACACATTCCATCCTATGTCTACACTGAATTTCCCAAATTTGCTGCGATATTGAGATGCCTTACTTAAACAGCATCAACCGTCACATGCCCCAAACCTCCCATCCGTCGTCTTATACTGTTTTTATATAGGGCATTGCACATACATTTCCACTATTAAAAAAAAAATTAATAATTTGTAACGAAATATTTTTTATTAAAAGTACTGAACTGGGCCAATCTATAATCTACTTACTCAAAAAGCCTTGTATATGATGGAGGTCACTGTTATATATCTAGTTAATTAAGAAAAAACACCATAACTTATAACTATTGATAAATAAAAGCTCTGTCACTTAAGTTTCAATGATAATAAATGAATTAAAGAAAAAGAAGAAATCACTTTCCAAATACTCCAAGGTGATACAAGCTTGTTATTTTGTTAACTAGCAACAGCGTGGAAAGGTATCTTTCCCCCTAAAATAATTGCTTTGTATTCACCGCTTTAAACGTGAGACTGCACTACACATAAGCAATAATATAAATTATCTACACATTCAAATATTCTCTCTAGGTTTTCTAACTCTACAATTACACTTTCCATTATACATAAAGAATGTATTTTGAGTGATTTTATAAATGTAATAAATTAGCTTCGCTTATATGGTTTCCATCACTTAATTTTTTATGATGTTAATTACAGAAATCACTAATTATTTAAAAATCAGAAGATTGAAAAACTTAAGCAATTTATATTTCATCCTAAAAAAATAAAATGTTAAACCCTTGACCCAGGTCCTGCTTTATTTCACCTTCTCCCCTGTATTTGACATAATATATCTCACGTTAACTCTCACAAAGAACTCCAAAGAATAGCACTACGGAGAATGTAGCAATGAGACATTCAACACTATGAAGCGTAAAATTTACTTAATTGTGACATATTCTCTTCTTCCAGAGAGATTAAGAAGTAGGAAATTTTGAAATTACCAACCCCTTGGAATATTGGCTATCACAACAAAAAAGAAAACATCAGGAAGAGACAGAAAGGACTCAGAGATGAATTTCTATACCTTTCCTCATTATCTCAGGGTGCCATACAAACAAGATAAGTAACACTAAAAGTGTTAAAATTCAAAATGTAAAAATAAATTTACCTCCAGAGACCGTGTTAGAATCCCTACTCTGGAGATAATATTATCTTTAAATTCCACACAGGTGAAAGACGTCTTTCCATGTCTCACATTACTATGCCATAGGGCGTATCACGGGATATACCAAGGAACAGAAATCTAAAAGTCCTGGCAGAGAGACAAAGTGGATTTTCCACGAGCTTCCCAAACAATAATCCAACCCTACAACAACAAAAGCATCGTCAGATCTCTTAATCATCTCTCCCAACGTTGTGTTACGCAATTTAAAAATAATGGAGTGTTTCTGGGTGAAAGTGCAGGATAAAAAAAAAGCTAATTCTGCAAAAGATTTCAGACATTTTCTGTCTCAGACAATGACTCACGCTCAATTCCTATTACTTACATAATACTAAACCAACAAAAGCCATCATCAGAGACTACCATATGGTATGTTATACGATAAGTATAGTTTACTTTCATAATGATTATATTTTTACTCTGGACTTCCTGCAACTCAGATAGTCTTCCTTTTCAATAAACATGAATATAATTTAATATGTTGTTTTTCTAGACAAAGAACTATCCATTGTTTAAGTCAGAAGAAAAGACTTTGGAAACTTGCAAGGATATCGAGAATCTTATTTTAGCTTTAGATGTATGTTGATCACATTTTATGACATCAGACCTTATCTACAATGTACCCTTCCTTTAATCTTTTTGAGACTAGCCTATGAGAGGAACCAATACCAATTTAAAAGCATAAATATCTAATAATTAAACTTATTCAATGATAAGGTTTAGAAAACTAAAAATAAAAACTCTAGAGATTCTTTATCCTTTCTGAAAATTCAGTGATACATCCATAGTAAAAAGAAAATGTCCTTAGATGTAAAGTTAAGCAAGTTTACAAAAAGAAGATGCAAAAATGTATACTCTGAGGAATTAATGTATTATTTAATTCATTATTTCTAAGAATGAACTATGAGTGTGCGAAAGAGTTACTGGTCTGCACTTAGACATGTACCAACTCCTTTGCGACCCCAGGACTAATAGCTTCCCAGGCTCCTCTGTTTCAGGGAATTCTTCATGCAAGAAAACAGTAAATGATAGGCCACTCCCTTCTCCATTGGGAAATCTTCCTGACCCAGGGACAACCCAGGTCCCCAAAATTGCAGGCACTCTGGTACCATCTGACCACCAGGTCACTATAACTTACGCAAATAACCTATACAAACAATCATTTCCTTAAACACCTAGGACTAAGGGAATTGGTAGCAAAAAGGATATGTCGTCTATACCATGAGAACAACACTGACAGTTATCTTCTAGACAAAATATGTACAAAAAAATTTCCTGTGATGTGATATGTTCAAAAGGATTACGCAATAACCAGTGGTGAAAACATTAAGCAGTATAGACCAACTACCTTTCAATGATTGAATAAAGAGGAGAAAGTTTAGTAAGGAGCGAAAACCACAGCAAAAGTAAATTACTGACCTTCAGTTGCAGTAGTAAACATATATAAAAGGATTTCTTCAGAAACAAAGAATGTTTTCAATACATATGAAACATCTTAAAGTATCATAAAAAACCAAAACATATTAAAGTCGATAAAAAAACCTGATATGTAAATAGGAACTTTCTTTATGAGATATAGAATTAAATTATGAGGGGTGAACAAGATATAAAAAAAGGTAAATAAAATACAAGTTAGCAAAACAAATGTTTCATTATAAGGTACCAGAAAGTAAAGCATTTCATTATAGAATAAAAAATTATATGAAAGATGTTGGGAAATAAAGAAGTTCTTAAAAGAGAAATAGCACCAGTAACAAATGATCAAAAAAGTAAAAGCTTTGTGGAAGGAAAAGGGAAATGACCACCTTATATAGAATTATCAGAGTCTTAGAAAGGAAGAATATCTTGACTCTAGAGAAATTTCACAAACATGCCGGGATAAACCAAGCTATATCCTAAATCTTTAGAGCAAATAACCTACCTTTGATGCAATGGCGGTGGAAAAAAGATATATACCTATAGCGGTAATACACACAAACCACGCACACACACACACACACACACACACCACACATACAACCTTTGCACCAAAAAAACCTATAAAACTAGGGCTTGCCTTGTGGCTCAGAGTGGTAAAGACATCCACCCTGCAATGCAGAGACCCAGATTATCACTACCCTGGTCAGGAAAATCCCCTGGAGAAGGGAATGCTATATATATATATTACATCTATGTATATATATATAACAGTTCTATTCAGGAGTTACAGTACAATTCTTAGTAAATCTTTGTATTAATATTGAATATTGGGTTCTGTGTTCGCAAAAAGTCCATTTTGGAGTTTTCCAAAGCAGTTAAGAATAAAGAAAACTATTCTTCAAGATTTCAAACATAACAATAAACAATTGTCTCTTCACATGCAAGAATGTATTAAATTAAAAAGTAATAAATTAATTTAAAAATATACATATGATTCTGGACAACATACAGTTTAGTTTGCAAGTTTCTTCCTACCAGAAATGCAGGGCAAGTTTAACTTCAGGAAATGCCGAGAAGTAACTCTGCAGGATCATAAGTCAATGAGAAAATCCACATGACAAGGGCGCACCCTGTGAGTCATAGTTCGATTCCAGAGCCACCGCTTTCTCTATAAGCACTTGAGTGTCTTCTGGGGTCTTCAGGGCCCTTTTTAGACTGTGCTTAGCATGAGCAGGGCTCTGGTTTACCATGCCTAATGTCTACAACAAAGGGGTACATATGGGCAAAAAGTGGCCTGCTGTTTGCTCAGTTGTATGAAAAGAACTTCCCTAGTCCTGAGAAAGGCAGTTGTCACAGTACAGTTTTGCTGACTTAAGAAGAAATGAACAATTTTTAAACTGGTTTCTCATAACCCTAAATCAAATACTTCCCACCGGACTGGATTAAATTTGTGTTTCTAAATAAGACTGCAGACAGTAACGTTTACAAATTCCATGTCTCATCATCAATTTTCACCGAACAGTCTCAATGAAATTATCATTCAAAGCACAAAGGCAGATTAATTAGCATTTCCCATATAGCTAACATTATCATATTCATATAGCTTTCATTTTGACATTCTAAAATAGCCATTGGCTGTTTCCTTTGAATGTACACATATAATCAACCATAACTCCGATAAAATGACCTTTCTTGCTAAACTGAACAGAAATGAGCATATATAGTTTCATATCAAAAGGTTCTTTATGAAATCTCAAACTTGTTTGGAATAAAACTTTTGTATTAGCTGTTCTTTGTCACAAACTACTACGCCTTGTCCATAAAATGTCGCAACTTTCTCTACTGCAACACATAAGCAATTATTGGATTCACAAAGTTTATAAAATATAGGCTTGTACCTTTTATTTTTTAACTTAGTAAGCAAACTAGTTAAAAATTGAATGATTAGATGCCATTAGGAAGCCTAGATTTATGAACTTGGACCCAAACTCAGCTGTCTTCCTGCGGTGACTGCTTTGCTTGAATGTCTATGAACAAAATTATACCCACGTACTGTCTCCTACTGAATTTCCTTATGTCTACCCAGTAAGCTGTTTATTTTGTGTGGGTACTCTGTAGGATTTGAGTACTCCGTTTTAACTAAACAAAAGAAAATCTATCTACAGAATAAGCCTTGCCAAAGAAAAGCTATGTTTAATCTACCATCTATCTTAAGGCATTAAAAATATTTTTCTCATCTTGGTGCTGTTATTATTAACAAGAAAATAGTAGAACCCTTCAAAGAACAGAAATAATTAACTTCATGACTTTTCATAATGTGGGAGGTCTACATTCAATAAAATTATGAACATAGAACTACAAGGAAAAATAAGTGACTTCTTTTTGTGCTTCAGACTCAGAATAAAAGAATTTGGGTCAAATAGGGCTTATTTTTCTTAACTGATTTTGCACTCATTAGCTTCTTTTTCAATTAACTTTCATAAGCCTACAAAATCAAAAGTTTCATGAAGGTCACAGTTGTGAATTATCTTAATTGTTCCTATTATGCTCATTTCCCCAATATTTTATTATTTTACCTCTTTCTGTTGGTTTCACGTTTGCAGAGTGTTCAGTTAATCATGCTTTCCAGATTCATACTTTATTAAACATTATATCTAGCCAAGAACTACTTCTTTAGTTTATTTTTTAAAATAATATTTTTTATTTTAATTGGAAATCCGTCCTGAATATCATTGGAAGGACTGATGCAGACGTTGAAACTTCCAATACTTTGTCCACCTATGGAAGAACTGACGACTTGGGAAAAGAACCCTGATGCTGGTAAAGATTGAAAGCAGGAGGAGAAGGGACGGACAGAGGATGAATGTTGATGGCATCGACTGACATCAATTGACATGAGTGAGTAAGCTCCGGAGTTGGTGAAGAAAGGGAGGCCTGGCATGCTTCAGTCCATGGGATCACAAAGAGTCAGACAGACTGAGAGACAACACTGAGTTGAAATTTTAATTGAGGCTGAATTACAATATTGTGTTTTTGCATACAATATATGAATCAGCTGTGGTTGTACAATGTGCCCTCCCCCTCCATTTCCGAAAACCCCCACCTTCTCCCCTCTCCACCTTATCCCTCTGAGTTGTCCAGTGCACTGAGCTTTGAGGGCCTTTTCATGCACCAAACTTGGACGGGCCTTCTTATTTCACATATGAGATATACAGTTCAAGGCTATCTCTCAAATCATCCCACCCTCACCTTCTCCCACAGAGTCAAAAGTGTTTTTATATCTGTGTTTCTTTTGCTTGTCTTGCATACAGTTGTCATTAACATCTTGCAAGATTCCATATAAATGTCATTAATATCCTCTATTGGTGTTTTTTTCTGACTTACATCACTCTGTAAAGAGCCTCCTTTAATCCTACCTCAGTAGAACCTGACTCAATGTTTTCTTTTTTAATTAGCTTGGAGTAATATCCAGTGTGTGTATGTACCACAACTTGCTTATCCTTCATCTGTCAATGGACATTCTAGTGTTGCTTCCATGTCTCTGGCTATTGTAACACAGTGCTGCGATGAACATTGGGGTTGCACTGTGTCTCTTTCCAGTATCTGGTTTCCTCAGTGTGTATGCCCAGAAGTGGGATTGCTGGGTCATAGGGCAATTCTAATTAATTCCCAGTTTTTTATAAAGAAATCCCTCCACACTGTTCTCCATAGTGCTGCACTAGTTTGCATTCCCCCAACATGTAAGAGGGACCCCTTTCTCTGGCACCCTCTTCCATGATTCGATGGTGAACCTTTTTGGTAGCAGACATTCTGACCAGTGTGAGATTGTACCTCACTGTACTATTTGATTTGCCATTTCTCTGATAAGGAGTCGTGCTTGAGCATCTTTTCATGTGTTTGTTAGCCATCTGTAGTCTATCATTGGAGAAATATATTTTAGTTCTTTGGGCCATTTTTGATTGATCATTTATTTTTCTGATATCTGAGACTTCAAGAGCTGCTTGTTATATATTTTGAGTTAGTTTCTTTTGTCAGTTGCTTCATTAGCCTATTATTTTCATCCCACTCTGAAAGCTATCTTTTCCACCTTGCTTACAGATTCATTGTTCAAAAAGCTTTATACGTTTAAGTAGGTCCACTTTTTTTATTTTTGCTTTATTTTCATTACTCTGGAAGTAATCATTAGAGTATTAATATTTATGTCAAAAGGTGTTCTGGCCTATGCTTTCCCTCTAGGAGTTTTAAAGTTTCTGGTCTTACACTTTAGATCTATTAATCAATTTTGAGTTTTTTTTGTTATGGTGTTTTTAAAAGTTTTCTATTTCATCTTTCACAGATAGTTGACCAGTTTTCCCAGCACCCTTTGTTAGAAGCCATTGTCTTTTCCTCCATGTATACTTTTTCCTCTCTTTGTCAAAGTTAAGGTGTCCATGAATGTCTTGATTTAATTCTGGGACTTGATTATTTTGTTCATTGATGTATAATTCTGTCTTTGTCAGTACCGTCGCTTTCTTGATGCTGTCCGCTATTGAAGTAATAGGTCTGAAGTCAGCAGTTGATTCCTTCAGTTCTGTTCTTTCCTTCTCAAGATTGCTTTGGCTATTCAAAGTTTTTTGTGCTTTCCATCACATTTAGGAAATTATTTGTTCTAGTTTTTAAAAAATACATTGGTACCTTGATAGGGATTGCATTGAGAATCTATAGATTCTTTGAATAGTATACTCATTTTCACTATATTTAGTCTTCCAACTCCAGAATAATATATTCAAAGATATTTCTTCTGATCACAATGAGGTAAGATGTAGATGTCATCTACTAGGAACAAGCTATTAAAAAATACAAACACATGAGAGGCTATCAAAAACACTTTTGAATAAACAAGCAGATCACAGAAGAAATCTTTTTTATTTCTTTTTGTTTTTCTTATACAAAAAAATATGACATAAAAACAAATGAAAAATTAAAACAACAACAACCCAAACCAAATGGATTCATAAAAGGAGTGATAAAAGGAACGTCATAAAATACAATCTATGTCTCTGAAACAAGAGAAAATCAAATAATAAATTTACACCTAAAGCAACTAGAAAAAGAAGAAATGAAGAACCCAAAATTAGTAGAAAAAAAAAATCATAAAAATCTGAGCAGAAATAAATGAAAAAGAAACAAAGAGGACTATAGCAAAAAATCAACAAAATTAAAAGCGGTTCTTTGAGAAGATGAAATAAGATAAAAACCATTAGCCAGACCTCATCAAGAAAAAAGGGGATAGAATCAAATCAACAGAATTAGAAATGATAATGTAGAAATCACAACAGACAACACAGAAATAAACAAAGGACGCAAAAGAACCCTAACAAAACCATATGACCAAAAAAATGGACACATTGGAAGGAATGGACGAAATCATTCTTTAGAAAACTATAACCTTCCAAACCATGACGCAGGAAAAAATCAGAATCTTTCAGATCCATCGACAAGCACAGAAATTGAAACTAATCAAAAATCTTCCAACGAACAAAGCCAGTACCAGATGGCTTCACAGGTGAATTCTAACCAAATATTAAGAGAAGAGCTAATACTAGCCTACGCCAATCCCTCCAGAAAATTGCAGAAGAAGGGTAACTCCCACACCATTCTATTGAGGTCATCATCACCCTAATACCACAATCAACATAAGATGCACAACAATAAAGAAAAACTACAGTCAATATCACAATGAACATAGATTCAAAAATCCGCAACAAAATCGAGCAAACATTAATTCAACAACATATAAAAAAGGATCATACAATATGACCAAGTGGCTTTATCAGAGGATGCAAGGAATCTTCAATATTGCAAACCAATCAATGTGATACACCACATTAACAAATTGAAAGATAAAAACTATATGATTATCTCAATAGAATGCAGAGAAAAGTCTTAGACAAAATTCACACCTCTTATGATAAAAAAAAAAAAACTCTCCAGAAAGCAGCATAGAAGGAACATCCCTCAACATAATAAAAGACCAAACCCATAGCAAACATTATCAACATGGCAAAAATTGAAAGCATTTTCCTCTAAAGTCAGGAACAAGACAAGGTTGCTCCACTCTCACCATTAGTATTCAACATAGTTTTAGGAAAGTTTAGCCACAGCAAGCAGAGAAGAAAAAGAAATAGAAGGAATTTTCAGATGAAAAGAAGTAAAGAAGTAATTGTTAATAAGGTGATAATTAACTCCTCACTGTTTGCAGGTGCATAAGGAATTCAGGATAGGAAAAGAAGTAAAACCTCACTGTTTGAAGGTGACATGAGCTATACATAGAAAATCCTAAAAGACACCACCAAAAAATTACTGAGTTAATCATTGAGTATAGTATACGCAGGCAGGATAATAAAATAATAACACATAATCCCTTCATACCCAGTAAACTAACATAAGGAAAAACAGATATTAAAGAAACAATCCCATATACCTATTGTGATGAAAAGGAATAACGATATGTAGAGGAAAAATTTACCGATAAAGAAACAAAAGACCTATATATAAAAAAACTATGAAACACTGATGACACAACCTTTTGTTTCATACCTTATTCCATATTCCCATTGCTTCCTCCCAATAGGGATATGTCCATTATTTGATATATGCCTTTAACTATACTATTGATACATATGTTTAAATCAACATAAATCCTATTGATATTTATATCTAAATATTTCATCTTTCAAACATAATATTTTTCCTGACTTTACACACACCCTCATACACACACACACACACACACATATATTCTTTGTTTCTACTACTAGCAATATTCTATAATTAATTTGCTATAATTTGTCTAATCTGTTCCATAGGGAATGATGACTCTTCTATATACAAACAGACAGGAGTTTACTGGACTGAGTGGAATCTATGCCTAGGTAGTGAATTTCTAGATCCCAAGTTGAACAATAATATTTATACTAAGTTCAGAAAAAGCACTTTCTACAATGACTGCAGCTAATTAACTCTCAATAGTATTATATGAACTTTCAATATTTCTTCAACTAACACTTGCTATTATCCAATATTTATCACAGCCATTACTAATTTTAAATTCACAAATGCTAAACTTCCAAAGAATTAAAACGAATATATTATTAGAAATTTCATTATTCAGTGTTCAAGTTTATATTACAGTCCTTTTGCTCACTGGTATTTTATACATATTCTTACACCTTTCTTGATGACTTCTAGGAGTTTATTTATATTACAATTACTTTTTCTTTCGTTATCAGAGGAAGATCATCTTATAGCCTTTGGTTTATATGGGTTGTAATCATCAGAGAGAAGTAAGAGCATGCTAATAGGATCAAATGATTTCAAAACCTAAGTGTTTTACCATAGAATATCGATCCACAAGTTTGGACAGATCTGAAGACCATGACTAAAGTGCTTTCAGAGCGGTACATAGAAGTTAAGAGCTCCATCTTGTTGGCACTGACCATTTTAAATATGATCCCACTGATACAGAAAGAAGAGAGAGAAATTATGGTTAACCATACTCTTTTCTAAGCGTGATTAACGAAGTAACACATTGTTAATTTTGGCATACAGCCTATTGATCCCAAAATAAGACACAGTTCCAAATCTAGCTACAGGAGAGGCTAGATAATTTTTGATGGATAAGTAGATAGTGACCATTATACCATAAAATTTTTTTAAAAAATCCTTAAATTTGATATATTTATCCAGCAACTTATCTCATGGCTTGTTTTCAAATTTTTTTATTATGAAATAGTTTGTATCAGAAGAAATTATCTCCCATTTTTTCCATTAAGATATATCTCATATTATTTCCATTCATTTTATAGTTTTAGTTTTTGATTTAAGTCTACAATCTTGTTAGAAGTTTTCATGTTTGTGTGACTTTAATGTAGGTAGCAAACACATTCCTAATTCATTAATCTAAATTTCCCAATTTAATGAAACATAGTAGATCTCTTCTTCCACATTGCTCTGTACAACCCACTTGTTACCTCAAAACCTGAATTCAAAGGTCACTTCTCTTAAATTTCAATGAATTTTCTTTAATTTTGTTTAATAATAAAGCCAGCATATCCCGTATTAAACAATTTAAATAGCTTCTATCGTCTACTTCTAAACTTGATTAAAATTTATTAATGTTGTTAACTTTGTATTTATTTTACAAATACGAGAATGAAAATTCCCATATTCCAACAGCTATATAGCAAGAAAATATATAATATGACTACACATATGTGTAATAAACAGTATTTAAAAGTGACTGTTGGACCTCCTGTTAGCCTGTCAAAATCAGTTTTTCTTGATCTATTAAATGAAGAAATTTTTTCACAATTTTTATTGAAAATTGCATATGTTAATAAGAGCACCCATTAAAGTGCCTTGTACAATAGTAAGTCTTAAATAAGCCATTGTCAGTTGAATTCAGTCACTCAGTTGTGTCCCCTCCTCCTTTGCCAACCCCCATTGACAGCAGCCATGCTGTGCATCTTCCCTGTCCTCACCAATCCTGAAGCTGCTCAAACTCATGTCCATTGAGTCAGTGATGCCATCCAACCATCTCATCCTCTGGTTGTCCCCCTTCTCCTCCTGTGTCAGTCTTTCCCCAGTGTCAGGTATATTTTCCAATAATTCATTTCTCTTCATCAGGTGGCCAAAACAATTTGCTACTAATATGTGAATACTTTTTTATAATATCTTCTACTTTTTGATACCCCAAATCTCTGCTTTAGGAGTTTTTGGCATTCTCGTACTCAGATGACTATTAATCGTTGATCTTCCAGCTGCTTAAGAAGTTAAAAATAAAAATAAGGTAGCTTCAAAAATTCAAGAAAAATACCTCAAAGCAAAGTACGCAAAGTTATAGAAGATGGAATACTGAACATAGAATTCTTCTTTCCTGAGAAATAATGAAGCAAAACAGTAGGTGAAACAATATGTAGCAAATCATCAGAGTGCATCAAAGTGCCATAACCCTGGAAGGCCATTAAGAATATGTCACTATAAATCTTCACATCTGCTTGTTCCACTCCCCAAGGAAATGTTAAAATTGTTTCCTTACCTCATAAAAACAAAAAGAGAACTAAGCATCCTTTGCTGCCATGAGAAAAAGTATTAAGTGAATAGGCACTCTGGAATAAAATTCTGTCTACCGCTATTCATGTTAATACTTAATCCTCATTAGAAATCGCTACAAGTAGTGTCCAATTCTTGCTGACCCCATGGACTGCAGCACAATAGGCATCCATGTCCTTTCGCCCATCTCCAGAAGTCTTGCTCAAAGAGTCTTGTTTTATAGTCAGCAATGTCATCCAGAAACTCATCCCTGTTACCACCTTCTGTCTCTGCCCTCAATCTTTCCCAGCTTCAGGATATTTTCCAAGAGTTGGCTCTTTGCATCAGGTGTCAAGGTATTGGAGCTCAGTTCAAGTAAACATCAGGCCTTCAATGAATATTCAGAGTTTATTTCCTTTAGGATTGACTGTTTGATCCCCCTTGCCGTCCTAAGAGCTTTAACAATAATCTTTTTGTCCTCAAAATTACCTATTGGGTACATTAAAATTACCATAGTATTTTAAAAAACATGAAGACCAAAATTAATGCATGAATAATAGTTATCCCATACATAAAAAATGTATTGGGGAGGCTTCAAAACACACCAACCTATAATTAAACTGAAAAAAAACTCATTAAAGCTATGACATTTACACTCTCAGCTTAATAAATTGGGATTTTTGTGTTTTCCATCTGTCAAATACTATATGATCATAAATATAAAAGTTTCACTAGATTATTACTATATGACTTGATTAAAACATTGGTATTGTCTAATTAAAAATCCTTTTTCAATTTCATATAAATTAAGTCTGCATATAAATCAATGTTTTAAAAAGATCAAATAAACTAGAAATTGCCACTGTTCATCATAGGGATGTAACATATATTTAGATTATTTGTTCTTATTAAGTCTCCAAGTCAATTTCCAACTCTTCAAAAACCCCACTGCTGGTAGCCAGCCAGGCACCTCAGTCCATGTGAATTTCCCAGGCAAAAGTACTAGAGTGGGTGCCATTTTTTGTCCCAGGGTATTTTCCTGACTCCAGGGATCGAACCATGTCTCCTGCATTTGCAGATCTTTACTGCTGAGCTACCGGAAAGGCCCATGATTATATTACAAAACGCTAATGTTTCCATTTGTGAGTAAACCATTTATCAAAGTTTAATGAAAAATTTGTTTTCTCTTTTCAGATAACCCAATCCTATATACGCTTGTCTAGACAGAGAATGTCAATTAAAGTGAAGCATAATCCCAGAAACTCTAATAAGATTATGAACTATCAAGAATGGCCTGATTCCTGTTGAGGTCGGCAGAAACTGACAATTCTATAAAGCACTTAACCTTCAATAAAAAATAGTTACAAAAGAAGTAAAAAAGGGACTAAACAATTTATTCTCTGCCAGTGTTTAAAGACAAATTATAAAAACAAACAAACAAAAAAATTAAACCTGATTTGCTTCCTTCTTCCTGTGTCCTTTGGTAGTCTTAACAAAATTAATAAATTATTTGCCAACATAAAGACATCTCTGTGCTCAGACGGGTGGTAAAGCGTCTGCCTATGAACTGCTCTGTGAGACTGGCTCAATTCCTGGTTAGGGAGGTCTCCTGGAAAGGAAATGACAACCCACTCCAGTATTCTTAGCCTGGGAAACCCCATGGACAAGGAGAGCCTGAATGGCTACAGTCCATGGGGTCGCACAAGATTCAGAACACTAACTGAGGGGCGACCACCACACTAATGCCAACATGTGGCCTATTCAAACAATTTTTCATAGCATGTTGAATATGAAAAAAGACAAATGATAAAGCACATGACTCATATACTTTCCTTAGACTTTGTTCTTAGACTGGTCAGGTTTTTGGTTCAGTCAGTCAGGCGCTCAGTCGTGTCCAACTCTTTTTGAACCCCATGAATCCAGCAGTACACCAGGCCTCCTGTTTATCAACCAACTCCCGGAGTTTACTCACACTCATCCCATTGAGTCGTGTGATCCATCCAGCCACTCATCCTGTCCTACCTGTCTCCTCCTGACCCAAATCCCACTCCAGCAGCATCAGATGTCTTTTCCCTCTGAGTCTAACTCGTCACAGTGAGGTGGCCAAAGTATTGGAGATTTCCAGCCTTCAGCAATCAGTCCTTCCATTTTAACACCCAGGGACTTATCTCCTTCAGGATGGTCCTCTGGTCGGATTCTCTTGCAGTCCCAAGGACTCTTCAAGAGTCAATCCTCTCAACAACCCAGTTCAAAAGCATCAATTATCAAGCACAATGTACTGGGGGAGGTGATGGGAGGGTTTGGTTTCGCTTTCTTCACAGATCCAACTCTCACATCCATACATGACCACTGGAAAAAACCATAAGCCTTGAACAGATGGATCCTTTGGGTGGCAAAGTAAATTCCCTACTATTTAAATATAGCTATCTAAGTTTGGTCATAGCTTCCTTCCAGTAGTAAGTGTCTTTTAATTTCACGCTGCAGTCACCATCCCACATGATTTGGAGCCCCCCAAATAAAGGTCTGACACTGTTACACAGTCTCCCCAACTATTTCCCATGAGGTGATGGGACCCAATGCCATGATCTTGGTTTAGTTTACCTGAACCCACAATTTACATATTCATTGAATGGAGTTCAATTGTGTCCATTAACAGAACTGAGACTCAAACGGGACATACAAAAGAAAGAGGATAGAATCATTAGAAGAATGAAGAATGTTGTGTAACTCCAACAAGTAACCATGCTTTTTATTACTTCCCTGTTTCAGTTACTAAGTCAATGTCTAAACCTTTGTGACCCCAGGGACCTCATCACACCAGGTTTCACTGTTTCCCATTGATCTCCAGGAGTGTGCTCAACTCATTGTCCGCTGAGTAATGCTGCTACCTAACTGTCTCATCTTCTGCCCATAACCTCCACATTCTGCTTCAATGTTCCAGCATCAAATCTTTCCCAGTGAGTCAGCTCCTCCACATCAGTGGCCACAGATGCTGGAGCTTCAGCTTCAGAATCGCACCCTTTTCATTGAATACTCAGGGTTAGTTCCTTCAGTATCGACTGTTTTGATTGTTGCTTCTGTTCAAGGAACTCTCAAGAGTCATCTCCACACCTCACATTTTGAAAGCATCAACTCTTCATCACTCAGCTTCTTTGTGTCCAAACTCAACCAACTGTAAAATGAGTGCTGACTGACAAAAACATGGCTTTGACTAGACGGGCCTTTGTTTGGCAAAGTGTGTCTCTGCTAATTTAACATACACTATCTAGTTTGTCATAGCTTTCCCTTCCAAAGAAGCAAGTGTCTTTAATTCATATGGCTAAAGTTACCATCTGCAAGTGATTTTGGAGCCAAAAAAATCAAAACTGCACTGTTTCACTAAACTCTTCTCTATTTGCTAGAGAATGATGGACCAGAGCATGATCTTAGTTTTTTATATGGGTGAGTTGAGTTTCATTGCCAGCTTCTTTTTCTCCTATTTCATCCTCTCCCTATTTCACCCCCTCATCAAAAAGACACTTTAGTTCCTCCTTCAGTTTCGCTATGCCACTAGTGTAAGTTTCATCTCTGCTTATATGTGATTGTTATAATATATTTGTCCCAGTAAGTTAATCCTTGATTCCAGCTTGTGATTCATCCAATCCTGACATTCCCCCCCATCCCATGACTGCAAAATCTGCTTTTTTAAATTATTGCAGAAGGAAACAAGAAAAGAAAGAAATATTATGTTACAAGTAGAGTAAGTTATTATTAATTATGCAGGAAAAAAGGAATATTAGTTCATGCAGTTAAAGGTATAGTACGTGTTAGTATGTTTTAAAATTAAGGAAGGAAAGCAGCGAGGATGACAAAAAATCAACCTTTTTGTACTCCTTTCCCAATTTTTAACCAAGTCACAGCTCTAGAGCTGTTCCATTAGTTCAGTTCTATCTGTATGCTTCTTCTTGACATACAGAGTATCCTCCAGGAAACCAGAAAAAGTGGTATGGTTACTTCCGATCTTTAGGGGAAGAGAAATTTAGAAATTTTTACAGAGGTTTGTTATGTTTGTTGACACACAAGTCAAAGGTTTATAGCATAGCCAAAAAAAAATGAAGTGACAAATAGATTTTTTTCTGCTGAACCTGAAATGCACTCTTTCTTTCTCCTCCCTTGCCTTCTCTAATGAATCCAACTGATGTTTGTCTTGGCCAATTTAATCTATGGTTAAATCTGACGCTTCAAATAACTCAGCTATGTTTCATCTTGAAAGTTCTTGCCTTAACATACTGCTAATGCTAAACTTGAGGAGGATTTTCAGCATTAACCTTGCTAGGCTGTGAGATAAGGGCAGTTTTATGGTAGTTGAAAATTCTTGGCATTCCCCTTCTTTGGGATTGAAATGAACACTGATCTTTTCCAGCCCTGGTCCACTACTGAGTCTTTTTTCCAATTTCTTCCCTGTCATATTGAGGCTGCACTTCCACAGCAACCATCATTTAGGATTTTAAGGTAGCTCAACTGAGATTCCTGTTACCTAAACTACTTTGTTCCTAGATATTGATTCCTAAGGTCTTCCCTGGGTGCGTCTCAGATTGTACAGAATCAGCCTGCAATGCAGGAGACCCAGTTTGATCCCTTGGGTTGAGAAAGATCCTTTGAGAGGAATGGCTCCACATACATATTCTTGGCTGGAGAATTCCATAGCTCTAGGCACCTTGATGGGTTTACAGTTCATGGGTTTGCAAAGAGGGAGACACAACTGAGTGACTAACAATTTCAACATTTTCCAGATCTTCCTAAAGGCCCCACTTGGACGTTCACATTCAAGGATGTCTGGCTCTAGGTGACGTGATTTGACCACACTACTGGTGATTATCTGGGTCATGGAAATTTACTTTTTTTGTTTACAGTTCTTCTGTGAAGTCTTGTCAACCTCTTTTAATCATCTTTCTGCTTCTGTTAGGTCCATACAATTCATCGTCCTTTATATTGAACACATCTTTATCATGAAAATGTTCCCATTGGTATCTCTCCACTTTTCTTGGAAAGAGTATCTAGTCTTTACCATATTCTGTTGTTTTTCTTGCTATTTCTTTGCATTGATCCATTTAGGAAAGGGCTTTCTAATATCTCATCTTGCTATTCTCATAGAACTCTGCATTTCAAAATAGAGAATATCTTTCCCTCTCTTCTCCTTTGCTTTTCGCTTTCTCTTCTTATCACAGCTATTATTACTTAAGAGCCTCCTCAGGACCAATCATTCTTGCCTTTTTTTTTTGCAATTTCTTTTTCCATGGGGGATGGTCTTGGCATCCTGTCTCCTTGTACAATGTTATCCGAATTTCACTCGTCATAGTTCCATCAGGACATCTATGTATACCAGAATCTAGTCTCCTTAAATCTATTTCTTACTTTCTAATGTATCAGTCTTAAGGGAATTTGATTTAGGTCGTAACTGAATGGTCCTAGTGGTTTTCCATTACTTCTGTTTCAATTCATGTCCTGATATGGCACATATAAGGGGCCTTCATGATATGAGCGCACTGTTCAGCTCCCAGGTCTTGTATTCTTATTGCTGACTGTAATTGAGCTTCTCCATCTTTCGGATGCAAACAAACAAGGAATATAACCAATCTGTTTTTCACGTCAGTTGACCATTTGGTGATGCCAATGTGTTAGGAGTCTTATCCTTTGTGTTGGTTGGGAAAGAGGGTAGTTTGCCTAATGTCCAGTGCATTTCTCTTGGCAAAACTCTATCTAGCCCTTTGCCCTGCTTCATTTCTGTACTCCAAGGCCAAATTTTGCCTCTTACTCCAGGGGTTTCACTTGACTTTCCTACTTTTGCATTCCAGTCCACCTATAAGAAACAAGGACATATTTTTGTTTGTTTTTGTTTGGTGTTGCTCTGAGAATGTGTTGTATCCTTCACAGAACTGATCAAGCTTTAGCTTTTTTGGCACAGTCTTGATGCACATACTTGGATTACTATAATTATAATGGTTTGCCTTGGAAATGAACCGAGATCAAGTCTGTCCACTTTGAGATTATATACCAAGCCCTACATTTTGATTCTTTTATTTGACTATGAGGGGAACTCCATTTCTTGCCACAGTAGTAGATTACCAATGGTCCATCTGAATTAAATTCACCATTCCTATTCATTTTAAGTTCACTTATTACCTTAGATGTCAATATTCAAACTTGCGTATCTTTGCTTCAGTTCAGTTTCAGAGATATTCGCTTCAGTCATGTCCAACTCTTTGCAACCCCATGACATACAGCACACCAGGCCTCCCTGTCCATCACCAACTCCCGGACTTGCTCAAACTCATGTCCATTGAGTCGGTGATGCCATCCAACCATCTCATCCTCTGTCGTCCCCTTCTCCTCCTGCCTTCAATCCCTCCCACATCAGGGTCTTTTCCAATGAGTCAGTTCTTTGCACATCAGGTGGCCAAAGTATTGGAGTTTCACAGCTTCAGCATCAGTCCTTCCAATGAATATTCATGACTGATCTTCTTTAGTAAATGGACTGGGTTGGATCTCCTTGCAGTCCAAGGGACTCTCAAGAGTCTCCCTTCTCACCCAACACCACAGTTCAAAAAGCATCAATTTATCTCTATAATTATTTTTGCTGCAACATTCATCAGAGACTAAATGTACTTATGAAATCAAAAGCAACCATGAGGGTATATAAAATAGTGTGGTGATATTCAACTATGATCTAAACTTTTAAAATGTTCCAAGTTAGTTCAAAAAAAGTTCCATAAGTTTCACTTAAGTCAGTGTAAGTTATTTTCCAAATGGTTTCACACATCTGTAGTTCCCTTTATATTTTGAATTAAATAGCTTTATAATTCCTTGTTGGATACAATTTGAGTTTGTTGCTAAGGAAAACAGAAACCTTTTCTTAACAAGCTGCATCATTTGGGAGAGAGTGGACATCTAATGACCATTAAGTGGAGGGGTATTTATCTTCAGGGCATAGTTCAGCTCTCCCTAGAGAAGCTCTATTTGAAATGAATACTTAATGTTTGCATATCATAAAGTGGATTATTGAAAACCACATCATGAAAAATTAGCAGAGGACCCTAAATTTTCATTCAGGGTAAATTTGAGCTTTGTATCAATATAGCAAACTATTTGAATATAGAACAAAATATTATAATATCTCCCTCCCCAGTGCACTACTGCTGACTCTTTTTACCACGCCCCTCCACAGAATAGTAATAGACGACAAGATATATAAATGTCAAGCGAAGTTTTTCTTCTCCGCGACTGCTGAAATATATTCATTTTCAATGGAATGGAAAAATGATCTCTAAATAGAAGATCATTTTCAGTGTCCATGAAAAGTCCTCACAGAGAAATTCTTGAAGTATTTTTAATTGATAGGAAATACTACCACCCTCTAATGGTGTTAATTCCCCACATTATCTGCTTTTTTCTGGTTGTTGCATTAATAAAGCAGAAAAATGTAGAAGGGAGTTGTTTCTCATGTTAGCTTAACGTCCAATTTTTAGGTAAAAAGAATGAAGTATAACTATATGCAAAGATTCATACTGCCCATATGGATAAACTATAAATCTGTGCTTGCAATTACAGGTCATGGGTGCAATCTTAAAGAATATAGGTGAGACACGGGATTTTCAGGGCTGAAGAACACTCTTTCATGAATGCAATGAATTTTCCTGCAGAGAGGTCAGTTATCCTACAATAGAACACTGATAGGACCCACTTAGAATTCTTTTGTGATCAGCCAGAAATTTTTAAAATTATTCCTGTAATCTTACTGCATCCAGTGGCATGCAACTTACCAAAGTTTTGGTATGTCATTGGTTCGAGGACCATAGTAATAAACTTCTCAATTTACAATAATCTCAAAGTATCTTAACATTCCAGAGAAATGAACAGAAAATCATCCATGGGATCCACAATTAGTTTGCACTTCTATAACAACACAAACAGAATTAAAAGTTGGTTGAAATTCAGAGATAATTTGCTGTTTGGACACATAGGAGAATAAATTCTCAAGGGATAATCTTTCTTTCCACATGCCAAAAGTTAAGTTTCTCATTGTACTTTATTTTAAATATGCCACTTATTTTGGTTGTCATTGTTGTTCATTGTTTTTTTTCTTAGGAAATTCCTTCCCTAGTTTTTTGTTTCCATAGCTTTTCTATAACATCATCTACTAAGAGAAAGACCGTGCTGAAAACTCAGTCTAAAGTAAGACCCACACCCAGCGCCTGTTACTCTCTATTAGGATTACCATGTATTATTTTATAAAGGATGCTATTATACTAACTAGAACTCTCCTATAATCTCAAAATAGAAATTATCTCTCCAAACAGTTCTAGGAAAAAAAGTGAAAGAATTACACCTTTATAAGTAATGAGTTCATGATTAAAAGTTGATTGCTAGACTAGGGTAGCACATCTAACCCAATAGAAAATTCAAGGTACCAAGAGGGTGATGTGCAATAGAATGTATTCTATAATTGCTGGTCACTAAATCTAGCAGTATTTTCAGTTGTATATACATTCAGTATCCCAAAGTCAAAAACAACTCCGGAAATTTTAAATTTTAAAAAAATGACTTGAAAAATATACTCAATAATAATATCTTTCATAAGTTTTAAAGTTATGGTAAAATATATGACTCTATTAAGAGCCGCAATAACCTCCATGTTATTTGATGACACTTTCAAGAAAAATTCTATTGAAAATTTACATAGCTTGAGTATTAGATAATTTTATTTCAGAGATTTTGACAATTCTAAATTTAGAAGTCTAACTACCAATGTGAAATATCTCTCTGGTGAGTCAAAAGTATAACTTCATTATGTAAAATATCAAGGTTAAAGGTAAATACTACATGAACATGGATGCAGTACTAGTTGGTATTTTTCACACTTAATTTGTTGATCAATGATGATCAATACATGTTGAATCAGAAATAATTTGATCCTCTGATTAAATTTAAATGAACACATGTTAACATGTGTTCATATGATAGCTTTTTATTATATTTTAGAATTATGTTATTTAGTAATGTAACACTGACAAAAAAATATTTTTTACAGATATTCATATCAAATATTTTTTATTAATGCCAGCCTCCCTGTCCATCACCAACTCCCAGAGTTTACCCAAACCCATGTCCATATTCGAGTCGGTGATGCCATCCAACCATCTCATCCTCTGTCGTCCCCTTCTCCTCCTGCCCCCAATCTTTCCCAGCATCAGGGTCTTTTCAATGAGTCAACTCTTCTCATCAGGTGGCCAAAGTATTGGAGTTTCAGCTTCAACATCATCCCTTCCAATGAACACCCAGGACTGATCTCCTTTAGGATGGACTGTTGGATCTCCTTGCAGTCCAAGGGACTCTCAAGAGTCTTCTCCAACACCACAGTTCAAAAGCATCAATTCTTCGGCACTCAGCTTTCTTTATATTCCAACTCTCACATCCATACATGACCACTTGGAAAAACCATAGCCTTGACTAGACAGACCTTTGTTGGCAAAGTAATGTCTCTGCTTTTTAATATGCTGTCTAGTTGGTCATAACTTTTCCTTCCAAGGAGTAAGTGCATCTTTTAATTTCAGGCTGCAATCACCATCTGCAGTGATTTTGGAGCCCCCAAAATAAAAGTCAGTCACTGTTTCACTTGTTTCCCCATCTATTTGCCATGAAGTGATGGGACCAGATGCCATGATCCTAGTTTTATCTGAATGTTGAGCTTTAAGCCAACTTTTTCACTCTCCTCTTTCACTTTCATCAAGAGGCTCTTTATTTCTTCTTCACTTTCTGCCATATAGGGTGGTGTCATCTGCATATCTGAGGTTTATTGATATTTCTCCTGCAATCTTGATTCCAGCTTGTGCTTTCATCCAGCCAGCTCATTTCTCATGATGTACCATCTGCATATAAAGTTAAATAAGCAGGGTGACAATATACAGCCTTGAATGTACTCCATCCTTTTCCTATTTGGAACCAGTCTGTTTGTTCCATGTCCAGTTCTAACTGTTGCTTCCTGACCTGCATACAGATTTCTCAAGAGGCAGGTCAGGTGGTCTGGTATTCCCATCTCTTCAGAAATTTTCCACTGGTTTATTGTGATCCACACAGTCAAGGGCTTTGGCATTAGTCAATAAAGCCAGAAATAGATGTTTTATCTGGAACTCTCTTGCTTTTTATGATGATCCAACAGATGTTGGCAATTTGATCTCTGGTTCTTCTGCCTTTTCTAAAACCAGGCCTTGAACATCTGATGTGTGCAGTTTGAGCACTCTTTGGCCTTGTCTTTTCTTAGGATTGGAAGTTGAAAACTGACCTTTTTCCAGGTCCTTGTGGCCACTACGATGAGTTTCCAAATTTCCAAAGTTATAAGCTTAACTACTTATTGTTAGGCACGTACAGAATAAGTCAGAAAAAACATCTTGCTCAAATCAGATAGAAATGTTTCTTAGGTAAAAATGAAGAATATAGTTTCTCCTCCAAAGGGAGGGATATAACACCTTACTCCAAGGAATTAAAGTACATTTTTGGAGAGCATTCAAGGACATTCCAGCAAAATCAAAAAGTGTAAGAAACAGTAAGCACACCTCATTCAGATTTGAGTAGGTAAGGATTTTGTGACTCTTAAGTGTACTGTCTTATAAGTTTACCAAACTTTTGACTTTAAATGCTCTCTTCCTAAATAATATCTTGTTTGCTAAAAAATTAATCACTAAAAAACAATTGAACATTTTGGAAAAGAGTTAATACAACAACACCAGGATATTTTCCCCATGCAACCCATTTCAGATATAATTCAAACCTTGATGCATTATTTAATACTCATTTAAATGGGAAAAATGTTTCAATTAATTACAGTGTGACATATTTTAATATCATGCTCTTGGAGTTATATTCTTTATGAATCTGGTCTGTTAACTCTGTCGACTGTAATTTCAGCTAGGCAGAGTGTAAGTAACGCACAATCCAGATCAGGACATTTTAAAAAACGGCTTCACTCATCAACCAAAAGTGTAAAATCACAATTAAAAATAAATAGGCTGCATGTTTTGAAATGAAAGTCTATCAAAAGAAAGCCCTCAAGGTCTTGGTCAACAGGAAAGATAATTATACAGTAGAATTAATTTAAACATGATTTTGTCAGTAAAGATTTTCAAACTGGATTCAAACATTACATATTTCCCCTCCTCCCTTTAAGAACAGAGAAATTTCTCTATGTCTTGTGTTTTTAATTATTACTTATTTTTCTAGGAGGCTTTATTCCTTGAAATCTATCCTGAGTACAGAAAGTAGAAATCACAATTTGCTTATAAGCAAATGAAATAGAAGAAACATGTGCAAAAAGTAAATATGTATATGGATATTTTAAAGAAGAAAATAAAAAGAAATCATTTCCAAAAGAATTGCTGTGAGGAGATGATCAATTTTTGGTATTCTGGTTTTGAGATGTGTAGTAAAAATTTGTCATTATCTTTAACCAAATCAAACAAGAACAACTGAACCCCTGAAAATATAATTATCATGGCTCTGCAAAGAAATCATAAAGTTAGATCAGTGCAAAAGGAGATAAAGCGAACATAGTAATTATTTTTTATAAATCACATAGTTATATGTTTTGAATATGCGGAAGAGTGAACACATTATAATAGTCCATATTCTAATTTATTATTTAATCAAACTCAGCTGTTTTATATATTTTTTCTTGAGTTATGTTCTTAAAGTTGAGTTACAGCACGACTTCTATGCCACTGAAATAAAATAAAAAGGCAAATATAATAAATAGCCTACTCAAAACATTTGCAACAATACAGGCTTGACTAATGGTAAAGGTACATTGTTTATGTAAAATTATTAAATATAACTATTCCTATTCTTGGATTGTTATAGCTGATGCAATTCTGGTACACTTATTTTGATATGAATACCTCTTCTGTCATATATGAGTGATTAGCCTTACAGATGTATATTTGTTATAATTTTAACCCAAATTTCTACATAGTGGTAACTCTAAATGTAAGTAAATCTTTTCAGCAACCTCATGATGTGTGTTCTATCCCACGAAGAATTAAAGTATAACATTTAGATGAAACTGATAAACATCAAAAATGTTTTTATACACTTACTGAATTTTCTTTCAGATGAATATTTTTGTAATTTCAAATGAAAACTAAAAGGGGCCACAATGACCCGCTGAAAAATTAAAATAGGTAAGCCATTTATAACAGAAAAATACAATACTTTAAAAGTTCCAATTATTGGGAGGAGTTTAAAGGGAAGGAATAGGAGGATGTAGAACTCATTCCCCCACCAAGGTATCAAAAATTTATCTAAATGTGGAACAATCATCACTAAATCTAACAAACTGTCAGGAAAACTCCTGTACCAAGGCTGGTTAGAAAAATCCCTACGAATTGTGTAAGAAAAACAATCATGCTGGGCCCTGTGCCCCGTGGAGGGAATGCCGAAGAGCGGGGACAATTCCACCTCCCGGGAGTGTTTTGAGCCACGTGTTGAGAAACCCCCGGGCCGGGGGCCAACAAGGCAAAAAAGAGCCCCCGGGCTGCCTGGGGGCCAGTGAGACTGACAGGAGGGCTGGGGAATCTGGACCCCACCTACGAGGAGGCTCGGCACACTTCCTTGTCCAGCAGCGGGAATGGACCCCGTGGACTGAGCCGCGGGAGTGGTCAGCCTGCATCCTCCGGGCAAGTGCCCCACCTGAGGCTAACCGGGGCCAGCCCCTCTGGCTCGTGATGCCGCTACCACACCCGGGCGAGGGGCGCGCCCTGGCAAAAAAAGGGGCTTGCTGTGAAAGACGAAGGAGTTCTCGGACCCGCATGGTGTCTGAGCAGACACTTAGAGGGATAAAAGCCATTTCCCAGTCCCCAACCACACGGCTTCTGCTCTCCCAACCCGGGCCCCAACCCTACCCCTGACTGGTGATGCTGGCCCCCTAGACAACAGACGGAAAGTTCCAAAGCACGCCTGGCTCCAGCCCCAAGTCCCCGTCTCCAGTTCTACCTCGCGCCGGTTAAAACTGCCAGCACACCCCTGGGAAAGACGATTTTGTTTGCATCAAATCTAGCTCTCACTTCAAAGACACTGGGCATTCACAGACCATATAGGGAGACTTGCTGTAAGGACAATGCTTTCAAGACCTAAATAGACAATTTTTTCCACCTAATTTCAAGGAAACAAAGGAAGTTAAGCAAAATGAAGCAAAAATTAATTTAAATTGAAAGAGCCAGAGAAAGCCCCTGACGGGGGCGCGGGAACTAATAAAACAGAAATGTGTTAAAAGTTTATCTCATCGTGTCCAACTCTTTGCCACCCTATGGACTGTAGCCCACCAGGCCCCCATTCATGGGATTTCCAGGCAAGTTACTGGAGGGGATTCCATTTCCTTATCCTGGGGATCTTCCTAACCCAGGGATTCGAACCTGGGTCTCCAACATTGCAGGCAGACTCTTACCATCTGAAAGAAATTAATTACCAAATAAGAATTCAAAGCATAGTAATAAGATGACTACTAAATTTAGAGGAAAGAATAGATGAACACAGTAGAACTTATATAGCAAGAAAAATAGACAATGTAAAAAAGAACCAATCAGATTGAAGAATACAGTAACTAAAAAAAAAAAAAAAAAAAAATACACCAGAAGTATTAACAGCAGACCAGGTATACAGAAGAATCCCATAGCAACCGGGAAAGTTAGATAATTGAAAATCATCCAATCAGAACAGCAAAAGAAACACAAATCAGAAAGGAAATCAAGAATATAAATTGGGTGCAGTCACTATGGAGAGCAGTATAAGGTTCCTTAAAAAACTAGAAAAGACTTACCATATGATCCATGTCTTACTCCCAGCATATATTCAAAAGAAACTCTGAAAAAAATTAAGAAAGGGAACTCTAATCTGAAAAGTACATGCATTCAATGTTCATAGCAGCACTATTTACAATAAGCCAAGATGTGGAAGCAACCTAAGTGTCCATCTACAGGGGAAATGGATAAAGAATATGTGATATAAACAATATATGGAGTATATATTAACAAAGATGAAAAAATGACATTTGTAGCAATAAGATGGACCTAGAGATGACCATCTAATGAAATACAAAGTGAAGTCAGACAGAGAAAGAAAAAATATTACATGATATATTTTTACATGATATTTTTATATCCACTTATCCATTTATTATATCCACTATATTCCACTTATTTATGGATCTAAAAGATGATAAAATGAAATTATTTACAGAAAAAGGAACAGACTCATAGACATAGGAAAGAAACTTATGGTTACCAAGGTGTCAGTGTGGGGGGGGGTACATTAAGAGTTTGGGATTAACAGATACTAAGGCATATAAAGTAAAAACAACAAGGCCTACTGTATACCACAGAGAACTAAACTTAATGTCTTATAATTACCTATAATAAAAAAAATCTGAATAAGAATAAATATATCACCTGGCTGTACATCTGATCTGAAACAAACACAGCTTTTGTAAACAAACATTCTTAAATTTTTAAGAAGCTTCCAAATGATCACAAAATAACCAAGGGGATAAACCCATTAATCGTGCTCATCACTGGAATGAACACTGTAGTAGATTTTGGCTGTATCCAAGTCAATACTAACTAATTTATTCTCAGCATGCTCTCTGGGGGCTCAGATAAATTTTTTCAAAGTAAAATTCCGTGACAGTGTTATTCCCTGAAAAAATTTCCGCACTTGAACCCCACCCCAGTCACAGTAAGAACGGGTTCCTTGGTTATTTAGTTTTGAGGAATAATGCATCCTATCATCTTCTAGAAGGTTTGAAAAATATTATAAAACTTTAAAAAAGTCTTGCAGTAAAGAAGTATGTTTAACTATGTTAATCCCGTGTTTCCCAAACTTGTTACTCATAGGGATAAAGACAAGAACAATGATAGCAAACAAGTTTTTATTAATATCCAAAGAAGCTTTTTTTCCTATGAAGACATTTGAAAATGTGCAAAATATCATGGACACTGTAAGTTTGCAACTATTAAAACAAGAACATCAGAATTGGTAAAATTTGTTGGATTTCCCCTCAAAGGTGTCTTCAGGGAGCCATCAAACTCAGGAATTATAAAACTATCCATTTTATATGATAATATATTAAAAGTTAGAACTTTGTTCTAGTCAGTTCATTTAAAACTTTTGTAAGTATTTTTAAAAATAAACAAGAATTTAAAATGAGGGTAAAATCTATGATGTAATTTAAAAATAATCAACAAAGCTGCAAGAAAGAAGACTTCTTTGTGTCCCCATTTTAGTTCTTTTTCTCTGCACTAGATATTAAGTAAGAAAGTGCCTTTTCACTGTTTTTGAGTGCAGATTTTACAGTAAAAGAGAAATAAGTCTGAGGTCAAATATTATAGTCTTATAATTTGTGTAATGGCTACACAAGTCATATCCATAACAATAAAGTTAAATATAATGGAATTTAACCCATATAATTACGTTATTTTGGGGGGTATCCCCCCTCAAGTTTTAACATTGCTCTTATTTTTTGTTTATTTGCCTTACAAAATAGCATTTTGAGTTTTGCTTTATTGGTAGTATTTTTTTGCTTTAAAAATAAAATAATTAGCCTCCAACTAATAAAAATAAAAGGAAAAAACACAAAAGAAACTCCTTAAAACAAGAAAAAAAAAAAAGAATGTAAAGTCACTGAGATTTGAATCCCCGCCTCGAGTCTGTTTCGTCTTTCCATCTCACCCACTAATGAAAGAGATGTCAACTGAATCAAAACATTGTATGTTTACAACTCTGAAGAGTAAATTTTGCTAGTGATGTGGACAACTATTTGTTAACTTATAGAGTCTTCTTGGAGAAGGCAATGGCAACCACTCCACTACCTTTTCCCGAGAATCCCAGGGACGGGGGGCCGGGGGCTGGCGTCTATGGGGTCGCACAGAGTCAAACCCCGACTGCAGCAATTTAGCAGCAACAGCAGCAGTTAGAGTCTTCTTAACCATCAAAATTGTATGTATTTTACTGTTATTTTTAAAAAACAATTTATATTTAATTGATGATAATTGTTTTACAATTTTTTATTGGGTTTTTTCATCCCTACCTGCCTCCTAGAAACCTGTGAGTGGGTAGAAGCAACATTAGAAACCCGGACACAGAAAAACGGACTGGTTCCAAATTGGGAAAGGACTACATCGAAGCTGTAAATTGTCACCCTGCTTATTTTTTATATCAGAGTGCATTTGAAAAATGCTGATCTGGATGAATCACAAGCTGGGAAACAAGATTTCAGGAGAAATATCAAGAATCTCAGATATGCAGTTGACACCACCCTAATTGTAAAAGTGAAGAGGAGCTTTTTGAGGAAGGTGAAAGAGAGAGTAAAAAAGCTGGCTTAAAGTTCAACTTTCACAAAACTAAGATCATGCATCAGTCCCATTACTTTATGCAAAAAGTTGCAGAAACAGTGGAAACAGTGACGGATTTTATTTTCTTGGGCTCCAAAATCACTGTGGATGGGCTGCAGCCATGAAATTAAAAGACACTTGCTCCTTGGAGAAAAGCTATGACAAATCTAGACACTATTAAAAAGCAAGACCTCACTTTGCCAGCAAAAGTTATAGTCAAAGCTATGGTTTTTCCAGTAGTCATGTATGGATGTGAGAGTAGACCTTAAAGAAGGCTGAATATCAAAGAACTGATGCTTTGAACTTGGTCTGGAAAGACTCTTGAAGTCCCTTGACAGCAAGGAGATCAAACCTGTCCGATCCTAAAGGAAAATATAGTCCTGAATATCATTGATCGGAAGGACTGATGGCTGAAACCTGAAAATACAATACTTTTGAGTCCACCTGATGACCAAAGAGCCAGACTCATATAGGAAAAGACCCTGATGCTGGGAGAAGAATTGAAGGCGTAGGAGAAGGGGACCGACAGAGGATGAGATGGTAGGATGGCATCATCGGGCTGAACATGAGCATGGAGTATCAAGTAAACACTTTGGGAGGTTGGTGATGGGACAAGGGAAGACCTTGGTATTGCTGCAGTCCATGGTGGTCTAAAAAGATTCAGACACGACTTGAGGGACTTATCAGCAACAGCAAGTTTGTTTCTGCATGTCACCACATGGAATCACCCTTGTTAGTACATATGTTTCCTCCCTCCTCTTGAGCCTCCTTCCCCACCTCCAGTCCCATCTCTCCTGGGATTTTGAGCTCCTGCATCACAAAGAAAATTTCCACAGGATCTAATTTTACATATTGTAACGTATCGCTTCATAACACCCTCCACCCCGCCCCCTCACCCACGCTACACTCTCCGTTCGTCTCCCTCCCCCACTGGATCCCACAGGCTGTGCTCGATGTTTGCATCTTGATTGTGCCCTGCAAAAAGATTCATCTGTACCATCTTTCTAGATTCCATAAATAACACAAAAACGTGAACTCTAAGCAACTCACTTCTGAATAACTGATAGATCACTAAAGAAATCACAAAGGCAATAAAAATTAACCTAGAAAACAATATGACAAAGAAAACACAAACTCAAAACCATGGGATGGATAAATTCAGTGCTAAAAGGGAAATTACAAGCCTATCTCAAGAAACATGACTGATATATTTTTTTAAGTTATGTATCATGTCACAATCAATTTTGTCTAGACTGCAAAGGTACTTCCCAAAACTTCACTCATGCTGGGCATTTTTCGATGTCACACAAAATACTACCCAACATAGTTTAAAAGGGTCACACTGACTTTACATGCCATCAATGCTGTGCCATCATTGGGTCATCATCATTTCAGTAGCTCAGTCATTCCGACTCTTTGCAAACCCATGGACTGCAGCAACCAAGTTCCCCCGTCTATTGTGAACTCCCGAGCTTGCTCAAACTCATGTCCATTGAGTCAATGATGTCATCCAACCATCTCATCCCCTGTCGTCCCTTCTCCTCCACCTTCGATCTTTTCCCAGCATCAGGGATTGTTCCAGTGAGTCAATTCTTCACATCAAGTGGCCAAAGTATTGGAGTTTCAGCTTCAGCATTGGTTCTTCCAGTGAATAATTCAGACTAACTTCCTTTAGGATGGGCTTGGGATCTCCTTCCAGTTCAAGGGACTCTCAAGAGTCTTTTCCAACACCACAGTTCAAAAGCATCAATTCTTGGTGCTCAGCTTTCTTATGGTCCAACTTTCACATCCATACGTGACTATAGGAAAAACCATAGCTTTGACTAGATGGACATTTTTCTGCGAAGCAATGTCTCTGGATTTCAAAGTACTGTCTAGTTGGGCATAGTTTTTCTTTCCCAAAGGGGCAAGCATCTTTAATTTCATGGCTGCAGTTAAACCTTCTGCTATGATTTTGGATGCCCAAGAAAACAAAAGTCTGTCACTGCTTCCAATGTTTCCCCCCCATTTTTCCAGGGAAATGTTGGGACCGATATCATGATTTTAGTTTTTTGAATATTGAGTTTTAAACCACTTTTTCATTCTCCCCTTTTAACCTTCATCAAAAAGGGCCCTTTAGTTCCTCATCATTTGCGGCCATAAGGGTGGTGCATCTGCATACTGTGGTTATTGATATTTCTCCCTGCAATCTTGATTCCAGCTTGTGCTTCATCTAGTCGGCATTTCACCCTGATGTACCCTGCCTATAAGTTAAATAAGCAGGGTGACAATATTCACCTTGATTGTACTCCTTTCCAGTTTGGAAACCAATCCGTTTTTCCCAAGTCTGGTTCTAAATTTTGCTTGTTGACCCAAAAACAGATTAACTCATAAGCAGTCAGGGGTATGGAAATTTCCCCTCTCCTTAAAATTTTAAACAC